>JANTPZ010002339.1:17353-32827 GCA_025593235.1 Vachellia pachyceras
AAATCCATTCTCACGCAAGCCGAGACAAAATTCCTCTCACATAAAGTACCTCGGAATCTGTGTCCGTTTTCTCAACGGGTTTCCAAACGAAGCCAATACCTTTTGCTAGTTATGTATCCCTGTATCCTTATAGGAAGAATCCGTTTAATCCTGAGGAGTGCCGCAACTTACTTGCCGGTAGTTGCGGAATAGCTCTTAAGGACAGTGTCCTCGGACGCGACTCGGATTAACCGTTTATTTACAGGTGTTGCTGCCACCAGGATAAGTGCAACGTCGAAGAGAAGCTGGAAGATCCACTGATGTTTTCGTGCTAGATGCAACAAAATAAAGTCAAATAGGAATTCAAAAATGTCTCGTTGAACCGAGTCCCACAACGATTGGTCAAGCCGGATTTTGGCATAAATAGCTCGTTTACATGGAAAATTGTAAGCAGATCTTTCCTTTATGCAAAGAAGAATTCTAAATTGCTAATCCAAACCACTTGCTCTCAAGCATAATGATCCAAATTGGGTAGAAACTATGAAAGATTTGCTGGAAAAATATCACATATAGAAAAAGCACTAAAGATCTATTTGAGTCGCGTTCAAAGATATTATCATTGAGAGATATTTTGCAACTTCTTTAGGAAATTGTACTCCCTAAGATTAAATTAATCCTTCCCACGGGATGACAAGGAGATGAGAACTAGCAGAAGGAGACTAACTTAGTGGAGGAAGAGAAACAGAGCAAGAGGAGCCAGAGGAAAATTCATGCGCACTTCATTCACCATTTATAAACACGGGAGGGAAGGATATGTCTAGAGATGTCGTAGGTTGTGAATAGCGAACGAACTCACATCGGTTCGTATCATATGCATTTTACCATTGGGAACGATCAATTTTCCGCGTAAGTTGAATCTCAATTTTTTGGTTGATAAAAAGAAGCCTTTTTGGATAAACAAAATAATTTTGGTAAAAAGCCTGCAACACAAAGGGGAAATCATTAGTTTTCCGTTTCAATTACGTTTACCTCCCTATAATTCGGTGTTATGTGTACAAAACTAACCTTTCTTTTGACCATTTTATCACACCACAACCATAGTATAACTTATATACTCTGTCTTTCTCTCACCAATGCAGTGTATGAATTTATTCGACACATTCTTACATTACTTTTGCAACAAGATTTCCACCATTCAAAATGGTGAATTGACTACCTTGAAAACAAATTCAAGTATAACAGGAGTAATGTCTTTGATATTTCCTTTTTTCAAGAAAAATAGTCCATCCATCATCACAGATACAAGGCTCCTTCCTTCCTGGTGATTGAAGATATTTCCTACTTAGGAGAGAAATTGTGTTCCTTGTGAAAGGCAACATCATAAGAATGAACCAGGCGTTGATGGTTTTATTGAGCTTCCATGCTTGCTTTAGTGAATTTGCCTTGACTAAATGCTTGATTTCGATTTTTCCTTATGGCTCGTTTAGTACGTGGAATTCATTCCGATGAATATGAAAATGGATATAGAAATGAAAATATATATGGAAATGAGGTTTAAAAGTATGCTTGTTATGTCATGGAAATGTAATATAATGTTTAGATGAAAAGACCTAAAAGCCCTTTAAAATCCAAAAAAACCCCTTTTTTAGTTTTTAAAATTAGACCCATCCTCGCTATCTGTAGAGCTGGGTCGCTGCCGAAATCAAAGGAGGAAACAAAATCATCGTGGGTCATCTTTGAGCTTCAGTCTTGTCGGTCGCCGTCGTGGTTCGCTGTTGCTAGAGTTCGCAATCGTGGTCACCGTTGAGCTTCAGCCTCAACACTACACCAGCAACATTGTGGCTCACTGTCAGGGTCACCGCCGAGTGTAGTGGGACGCCGTACTAGGTTGCCGTCGAGATGGGTAAAAATAGAATTACATGGATTTTTGTCTAATTCTATAGGTTAGCTTATGGAAATAAATTCCAAGCATTTTTTTATTGAATTGGCTTCCACATGGAAGCCAATTCCATGATCTTTTGTTTGTACCAAACAAGCCTTATGATAGAAATGAATTCCATTTCTATATCCACCCACTCCAATTCATTCATACCAAACATGCCCTCAAAAAAATTGAGGAGAATGATTATGAAATGAAGCTCATACATTAAATAATCCTCTTCAACTGCTTTAGAGTTACCATTAGCCACGCTCTTAAGGCTCTAGAGTTCTGAACAGGAACTCTGAAAGATAAGCCACTGAACCCATAAGGCCCGAGAAAATTGACAAGATATAGGATGGTCCATACTTTCTGACAAATTAAGGGCTTGTTTGGAATTAATTTTGAGAATAACTTTTACAGATTTTGAGGTAAACCTAGGTTTTGAAGAATATATTTTGGAGAATAGTTTTTATGGATTTTGAGGTAAAACCTAGGTTTTGCAAAATGATTTATGTTTGGGAAGTTATTAGCTTTTACGGATTCCGAGGCAAAAAATAGGTAGGAAAGAGAAAATCGAAAGAATGAAAAGTATGAAAGAGGAAAGAGATAGAAAGAAAAAGTAGGAAAGATGAAAGAGAAAGAAAGAAAAAGTAGGAAAAAGTAAAGATGAAAAAGTAGGAAAAAAAAACCTAGGTTTCAAACCGATGTTTTGTAATCAAAATAACTTTTCTATAAATTTTGTGTGTTTGGACAAAACCTATGTTTTAAGTCAAAACCTAGGTCTTGCAACTTGATCCCAAACAACAAGTCCTAAATGATGTTTAACCGAAATGTCACAGCATAGAATGACATCATTTAAGATGTTCTATGTAAGCAGCAGATTTTTCATTGGAAGCTTAATACTCCACAAGAATTTCTGGAAAACAATCCTGTGTGTAATGCCTCGTGGAATTTGTTGGATCAACTGAAGACCATCCTAATAAAAATCTCAAGTTCTTTATACAATCCATCCAGTTTTTCGATCAAAAACTGCCATATGGATTCATTAAACACAGCTTTGCTGATAGAGTCACTCCCCTCAATCAAAAACTTCTCTATGCTTATGAGAAAATGGTGCTGCAAATATTGTAGATGGTGGCTGGGATAGCTTTTTGTGCCTACTGGTTCTAGTTCTACCCCCAACTACGCCATTCTTTCATCTCAGCTCAAGTGACTTGTGATTGGAGAATTTGATACACAGATGAGAGTGAAGCAGTTAATGATGATGTGTTTAATAAATCCACATGGCACTTTTGATCGATGAATCTGATAAACTGGATACAACAGAGGGAACTTTGTGCTTGTTTGGGAAGCCATTTTTCACAACGGGCACGCTTGCCAAGACAAAAACCATCTCAAAATCCATAAAAACCATCTTGAAATCCGTAAAACCATCTCGAAATCCACAAAATGCCTCGGAATCAGTAAACTCCGTTCTCCCAACGGAGTTCCTAAACACACACTTTGTTGTTTGATCTTCAAAGCCATCATAAACATAACTTTTAAATCAAAAGTAGCATTTTTCATTGAAAAACACAATTTGAGTTACATTACCAGGTGCCAAACATACCCTCAATCTATTACAAGCTAGTTTAAATATATGCTGGTCGAGTTAAAACTGCAAGCTAGTTTGTTTTTCGTCACTTTCCAATCTCCAAATCTCATTGCCCACCATTTACATTTTAAATTTAAGTTTTTCCAATAAAGTGGTTTTTTTAACCCAACTGAATTGTATAATTAATAATTTCTTAAATACAGTTAATCAACGAATAAAAAGACTAAATATACTTTAAAGCAAAGTTAAAAAACATAATTGAGGTGTTTGGCAAAGCTTCTAAACACCATAAAAGTATGTTCAATAGTGTTTTTCAGCAAAACGAGATAATCTCCTTAACAAATTACATCGTAAATGGTAAAAGTACTTTTCCACCGTTTTTCCAAACGGATCAAATAATCATTCATTGAATGTAAAAGTAAAAAAAAAATAAAAAAATTGAGACATAAATTAATTGAAAAAAATATTTAGGTTAAATTGCTTATGTCATTTACATATACTACTATGTTATCATTGTATATATTATTTTTGAAATATTGTCGTTTAATCATAAATCTAATGGTGGAGTTGACATAACTGGTACAAGTAACTAAAATGAATTATTGTGAATGTTTAACTAATAAATTCTGATTAAGCAAAAAGGAAAAATTGCTAATAAGTTTATATTAAAAAATTTTATATATCAGAATGATTTAATATGCTTTTATTTAAAGAGACTACTTATGATACTACTACCTCTCAATTTTTTTATAGATAAAAGAAATTTAAATGAACTATATTTATATTTATAATTTTTCTGAAAAACTTATAAACTAATATATATATAATATAATAGTACATATAAATAAATATGTTTGAGTAATTTATTTAATTTTTTAATCTTTGAAAAAGAGTTAACAGTTTTTTATATTAAGAATAAAGATTTAATAAGATTTTTAAATAGGGGTTGTTTACATTTTTTTTTTAAAGCTAGTAAGTTAGACAATTTCCGATAAGCGAAAATCGAAAATAAATAAATAATTTTCAAGGGCCCCGCACGTGCCGTGAAAGTCCAAATAGGGTGCGAAGGCTGATACCGGCATTCCGCTGACTGGAGCCCCCCGCGACTCTTTTCGAAACCTTGATTCTGCAGATTTCCTTCAAATTTATTTTGTATAATTTTCATCGCCAAATTATCATTTCCACGTAGCTCCATATCGACGGCGACTTCGTCCGATGCAGCATTTGGTTGCTGCCATCACAGAATTGTTGATGTTCATTGTCTAAGCCACAACTTCGGGAACCGCAGATCTACCGGGTTATCTGTGGAGCCACGCTATTTGATCATTTCTGTGTGATCTTCAGAAGTTCCTTGCCGGAGAACTCGGAAGTCAATACGCTGGATCGGAGATGCCGGTTGCAGCGTCCGCTATATACTTCTTGAACCTCCGAGGAGATGTTCTTATCAATCGCCTTTATCGCGACGATGTCGGGTAACTGAATAATGAGTTATTTTTGCAACTTTTCCCGTTTCTTTGTACGTTGTCGCTAATTCCTGATCTTAGCCTGGGGAACGAATTATCAAATGGGATGGGCCTATTCATATATTAGTGACAGAGCTCTGTCCTGGCCGTATATAGATTGTCAACAGAAAACAAGTAGCTTATTATGATAAAAACTTAATTTCACTTTTCAAACAATTTTTGTCCCGACGCTTTCCACTTGGCTAGGAATGCAGCCAGGGCTTCTGATTACGAGCATTACTTTTAGGGTGCCCTTCATTGAGGCCCTGGAATTTGGTTTTAGCTTGCGTAAGATCTTGTAATACCGTAATGTGCTCCTTCTTATTGGTGTTGCGACCCTGCCAGGCTGCTAGTCTCTAGGTACCTTGCGTGCAAGGTTATCAAATCGTGATACGAATCGTGAATTGAAAAACCCATTTTAGAATCGTGAATCGTAAGATTCATGATCATTTGTTAAAGATGACATGCATAAGAGACATTAAATAAAAAGTGCTATTTCATAATACATAAAAATTATGAGTCATTGTGCCCCTATCATCAAAATAACAACCGCAAAAGAACCACTAACAGCATAGAAAAGTACAATAGGGTGGAAAGAAACAAACTTGAAAAAAATAGTTATAAAATTTATTGCATGGACCAGATGAGTGAAACTTCGAAAGGAATAGAATAATAGATTTGATCATACAGAAACGAAATGGGAGCAAAGCAAAAAATCAATTCACACACAATAGGAAACTTGAAGTTTCGATCAGCATTGGCCGGATATAGATTGCATTGTAATAGGAGGGGTTTTTGCAGCAAAAATATCAATTTCTTTTAGAAAGAAACATGAACAAAAGGCTACTATTGCAGCAATTTCCCTCCCACATCACTGAATGAAGATGCCCGCTTCATCTTGCATCACTGAAATAGCAGTCGTCACGCGATTCTTGAGTGAAAGACTCTAGTGGGGGAACGATTCGCCATGGAAGTTGAATCTTTCCGCTCAATATGTGAATCGAATCATGATATTCGAATCGTGAATCGTGAGATACGACATGCGATTTCATGGGGGAAAGATTCACCATGGGAGTCGAATCTTTTCCCTCAATATCTGAATCAAATCGTGAATCGTAAGATTCTGACTACCATACTTGCGTGTACAATGAGCAGCACATTTGTTTTCAAGTAATGTAAAATTCATCCTCAGCGTAGGGTACCACAAACCCACTATGCGTTGTGTTGTGGCAAGCGCACAGTGCTGAACTGCACACCAGAAATCCCAGGTCCATGCAATACCTAGACTTTTGTTTTTCATATTTCTTATACCCAGGTATCTTATAAATTCTTGGGAAATTGAATTTCCCTTTTACCAGAGATCACCTAAGCTCTCTTCTGGTCTTCCTTTACTTCTTTGTGGGTGATGGGAGCTCAATCATGTACAATGTTGTCCCCACTAATACATAATTTTACAGGGGAAACATGGTGGATGCTTTCCGGACTCATATAATGCAGACAAAAGAACTTGGAACTTGTCCTGTGAGGCAGATAGGTGGCTGCTCTTTCTTTTACATGAGGATCAGCAATGTCTACATTGTGATTGTTGTCAGCAGCAATGCTAATGTAGCTTGTGCTTTTAAGTTTGTTGTCGAGGTAGTTAGCATCTCCTTTTTTTTTTACACTTGGCTAATGACTGCTTTTGTCTTTGAAATTACTGTTGTTATCATCGCAAGATAGATCTGAATGGTGTTTGGATTACTTTACCCAGATTATCTGCACATCATTTTTTATTTCTGACAATTGCTATTTGATTTGTTATTATCCCTCAGCTGCATTTATTGGCCATCTAAATGACTTCACATCCTTACGTTCTTTCGTAGGACTCTATTTTTTGCAAAAATATTTGTAATCAGATTTGACGTTCATGATTCTGTGGGTTCGAGCTTATACTTTTCTTGGCAATTATCATGGTCATTTGAAGTTTTGGGTTGTTTGAAGTTCAGGGCGGTGGTTTGATTGAGAAATTATGTCTTTTATATCTGGACAACTTTATTTCTCTTTGTACTTTGCTTTAGTAGGGTAAACAATTTTTTGAACGGAATAAAGATGCTGATGCATGCTAGTTTGGCATATTTTAGAAGTGAAGATGGCTCCATTTTTTATGTTTCTAGTCTATGCTTCATTTACTACAAGGCTTTTGGGCAACTGATGCTTAGGCCATATTATAGATAAGATGTAAACAAATTAGTGGTGATTGTGCCCTGGTATCCCCAAATCTAATCTAATAATTTTGTGTGCTGCTAACCAACAAAGGTTTGTAATGGGCTAGTCATGTCAGTACTGTTTAATTGTGATACTATTGCATGTTACAAGAGGAATAAAACATTTAACACATGGAAAATGAATGCTGTATTTGGATCACATAGACTTAGCAATGTAGTTTTATGTTCTTTGAATTAGGTTTATTATGTTAGCATGAATGATTTGATCCTGTTACTGTGTCTTTGTCTTAAATGGATGCCAATGGAATCATTTTGGGCAGGCTCACTCAACAATGATTTGTCAATCTTGATTTTCACTACCCCTTTTATGTTTCACTATCATGCTATAGTTCTGCATCATTGGTTTATAACCTTATGTGTGAAACTGTTAAGGCAGAGAATATAACTGTGTTATGTACAATTTATGATTTTCATGTACTAACAAAATCTGTAACGATGTCTGTAATCTCTTAATTTATTGATGCTTGTATTTAACTATTGCTGTTCTCCTCCTATGTTATTCACCATCTGTACTGACACAAAAGTTTGATCTTTTTGGTCTATGACACTTATACTTCTTTCTTTACAGGCTGTTGCACTATTTAAATCATATTTTGGTGGAGCTTTTGATGAAGATGCAATTCGCAATAATTTTGTTCTCATTTATGAGCTTCTGGATGGTATGTGATTCATATGGCAGCTGAATTAGGAGAAAATGTATTTTTGGTCTCAGAATGATTTATGTTTCAATAACTTGGTCCCTGACTCTTTGAAATGTCATTGATCCTTGAGCATTTTGTTGATTGGAACTAGTATTAGTGTGTCAAAAGACCATAATGGACTGAATTCTATACTTTCAAGATTCAAGAAGCAAATGACTGGGACATGCCTTGACAGAATGGTATATTCTAAGATTGAGAAACTAAATAATTGAGGCTTTCTTTGGAAATTAAATATCCCTATAAAGTCCTTTTATTTTTCATATTTCTTATACCCAAGAATCTTATAAATATCCTGCCATGTTTTTCTTTGAATTTTAAGATTTATCTCACATAGTTATAGAACTGACCTATATTTGAAGACTATATCATCTGAGTTCATATATCTGTATGCTTCAACAGGCGAGGAGTATATTACACACACACACACACACACACATACACACACACACACACTGAAGAGGGAGGTGCAAGAGCATGATTATACCCCTTACACAATACCCATATCGTTTATAATTAATGTAAACACAGAATAAAGCTTACACATAATTCATAACCCACTCAACAACTAATCTATATACTTGCTCGATTTGTGTAGAATATAACATATCAATTTTCATTTGAATGATGACAAGAAAATTCAGGCAAACTGTGGGATGGATACTGGGTACTTCTTGCTTTCATGATGCCTTGTGTGGAGCTATAAATTCATTGTATTGGTAATAACAGCCCTACAAAGATTATTTTCTTTATCTTCAGAATCTGATGATTTTTTTCTCGATCAAGATAGTTAGCAAGTTATGGCTTTGTTTGAGTTGTGAAACGCAATGGTCATGGGTGCTGGCTATTGCTTACCATACAATTTTATTGCCCATAAGTATGAGGTGTTTTGTAGTGCATGCTTTCTATATTTATGCAGATAAGTAACTGGGAGAATATGTTTTTGCCATGTCAAACCATGTATTACAATGAAAGACCTGGTCGTATAAATGGGAAAAGCACATGAATAACATGATGTGTATTTGCAGAAATCATGGACTTTGGTTACCCGCAAAATCTTTCACCAGAGATCTTAAAGCTTTACATTACTCAGGAAGGTGTGCGGTCCCCTTTCTCATCCAAGGTTAGTCCACACATCTATTGTCACTTCCATAGTAAGAACATGAACTAGGATGTGGTAGGACACACAATGGCCATTAAAAAATGACAATTCTAAAGGGGAAATATAGAATACATCATAGATGATTGCACGAATATATGGAATTGAACTATCACCTAATTCTTGGATGACATTTTTTTCGCATATTTTTATTTTCACCACTTTTCTACTCCACTTAACTGTAGGCTGATGAACCACTTAGAAAAACTAACATAAAATTGTAACTGCTGTCTATACGGCTGACTTGGTGGGCACAATTTCCATTATCTCTTCCAAGTTTAATTGTTATATGTTTTCTCGATTGAGTATCCTGTTAAATCCTTTTATTCGTTCTGCAATGGGGAACAGCCCACAGATAGACCTGTTCCAAACGCAACTTTACAAGTAACTGGAGCTGTTGGATGGCGTAGAGAAGGTCTTGTCTACAAAAAGAATGAGGTGAGCTTTATGTTACCTAGGATCTTATCTTATTGATTATTGAATTTGGCACAAGAACTCTAACATTGACTTATTGCAGGTTTTCCTGGATATTGTGGAAAGTGTAAATCTTCTCATGTCTTCAAAAGGTAGTTGTGCATTCTAATTGCCTCCATTGATGTCTACTGTGTATCATGCTAACTTTTTTTATGATTTCAGGAAGTGTTTTGCGGTGCGATGTGACAGGGAAGATTCTCATGAAGTGCTTCCTTTCTGGAATGCCTGATCTGAAGTTGGGTTTGAATGACAAAATTGGTCTTGAAAAAGAGTCACAACTTAAATCTCGTCCCACCAAAAGGTTCTTTTCATATGTGCTGTTTTCCCTGATTGCTTCTCTTGCTTTTGTGATGGAGACTTGGTAGTATGTGATACCAAGTCCCACATTGAGTAGAATGTGATACCCAATGGGGTATTTAAGTTGGTTAGTTCTTCCACCTCAATAGCTAGCTTTTGGGGAAGGGTTCAACATCCCACTGAGGTATCCATCAATTGGTATTAGAGCTTGTTTAATGACCTTTTTGGAGACAGCTACCCACAGAGGGTTTTGATTAGCAAGGGGCTGAGTGAAGTGCTATGGAGTGCAGCCCCGAGATGTTGGCTTTCCATGGGGGGCCAATTGATGGAGACTTGGTTGTACGGGATACCAAGTCCCACATTGAGTAGAATGTGATGTTTAATGTGGTATTTAAGTTGATTGGTTCTCACACTTCAATAGCCAACTTTTGGAACAGAGTTCCTTGTCCTACTTAGGTGCCATCATTCTGGTGATGGTTTCTTTTTTGATATTATGGTTCAGTCTTCTCTGTTTTCATCCAATACAAATATTATTAAAAAATGTTCTGAATAGTTGATGTTTTCCCTTTTCTCATTCTTTTTATGCAGTCCTTTTTCTCATCAACTAAGTATATTTTGCAGTGGTAAAACTATTGAGCTTGATGATGTCACTTTCCATCAATGTGTAAATTTGACGAGGTTCAACTCAGAGAAGACTGTTAGCTTCGTGCCACCTGATGGTGAATTTGAACTAATGAAGTAAGTGTTTGCTCATAATGCCGTATCATCTTAATTGTTTTTGGTCAATCTACTTCAAACACAGCTTCATTTCTCAGTGGAGTTGAAAGAGAGGGTTTCTGTGGGGTTTGTGACTCCCTTGTGCTACCTCTTTAAGCCGTCAATTAACTATTATATAATCACTTTCAGTCTTTGGCGCTTTTTAATAGCCAAATGATGTGGTTCGTGATAGATCAGCAGTATTAAACTATGATCGATAGGCATTTTATTCCCTTTTTGGGAACACATTGGGCTTGCTAAAATAGAACTGAAAGCTGCTGTAAAAACTGCATAAAACTGGCTAGTTTTACTTAATATAATTGCAGTTTCCTTGATTTTGTTGGAGCAGAGCCAAAAGAGGTGCATCTGAACTGAAATCTGTCTTTTCAGCACCTATTTCTTCAGAAATTATTTTTCCCAAACCATTCGATGATTATGACTAATTTGTTGATACCCAGTACTTTCACTCAAATAACTTTTTTCTTCATGCCAGTCTTAGTTTCCTGGGATCTCTAATTTCATTTATTCAAATTGCTGGGCTATGCTTGCTTGGTTGTTAGATTGCTTTCTCCCTCGTTTTTTTGAGGATCAGATTGATTCTCGACTACTTTCAAATCTTATTCCGGTGTTCTTTATTTTTTTCTTGAAGTTCAAATAAGATTGATTTTCTCATTGCTTATCACTTAGAAAATAGCAGTGCCTGCTCTTCTGAAGATATTTTTGTTGTTCCAGTAAGATGCATAACATTTTTTGTTGGCTAACATTAGAACTTCAGCGATATCTGCTAACATGATTGTCTTGGGTAGGTATCGTATCACTGAGGGTGTTAATCTCCCCTTCAAAGTATTACCTACCATTAAGGAGCTTGGACGAACACGAATGGAAGTAAACGTTAAGGTTTGGAATTTTTCATGATGAAGGTCCAATGTTTTGGAGGTCTGCAATTGTGCTACTTGCTGAATTCTTTTTTTTTCTTCAAAAATCTTTTTCAGGTGAAGAGTGTCTTTGGTGCAAAAATGTTTGCACTTGGGGTGGTTGTGAAAATTCCTGTGCCAAAACAAACAGCAAAAACAAGTTTCACAGTAACATCTGGCCGGGCAAAATACAATGCTTCTATTGATTGCTTGGTTTGGAAGTGAGTGTCATTTATTATGAATATTAAGTAAAAGATTACGTCATCCCACTTTGTTATTACATGCTTTAAAGTTTCAATCTTGATCAATGTTTTTATGGTTTCAGTCAATTTTGTTCTGATAACTCTTTTTGATTTATAGGATTAGAAAATTTCCCGGGCAAACCGAGCCAACCTTGAGTGCAGAAGTTGAACTTATTTCCACAATGGCGGAAAAGAAATCTTGGACAAGACCACCAATTCAGATGGAATTTCAGGTGTCATCTGTTACTCCTACAAATTCAACGAAGATAGGCTGGCAATTTCTTATAAATCCTTGCTGTTGTACTTGGGACGGCTTATTCTATCCTGCATCATACAACTTCTCACTCAACAATCACATCTAGGCGTTGGAAAAGAAAATTAATTTTGGGCACATTGAGTTTTAGTGATTTAGGATTTAGGTATGTATTAGGTTTGTTTTTATATCAAATAACTTGGACCAACTTAATAGGACCTACCTCAATGTTATATACCTTCAATTCATTGTCCATTTAGTCTATGTGAGACTCTTAATATATTCTAATAGGGAATCTTCCATCTCATGCATTGTATAATCTCTGCTCAATGTCATATTGGCTCTTCTTCGAGCATTTTTGAGAGTGGAGAATATGACATCTTATAGTTCTGTTGCCATTTTTAAGCAATTCTGTTCGCTTGTTAAGCTTGTACTGACCTTACCCCTTTTGGGAGAATGACAATTAAGTTCCGAGCAAGAGAAATGATATCTAATAAGTTACATGGACTTGTTAATGACAAGTGAAAGTGTCTTATTGACAAGTTTTTGGGACTTGTTAGATATTATTTCATCTGCTGGGGACCTAATTACAATTCTTCCTTTTCACATGGTGGGTTAACCTTGGTTTGTATGTGCAGGTTCCCATGTTCACAGCATCTGGCTTACGCGTTCGATTTCTAAAGGTGTCCATCCTGACTTTCCACACCTCGATTTTACATGCATTCTCTTTTAGGCCGTGATTTAATTACATTTTCTCTTTGTGCATTAATGGCCTTATAGTCTAGTGGTATGTGAGCTTTCATAGCCATGGTTCAATCCCGTATATAACCTTAGGTCTTAATGTTTGTCTCTCTAATTTAATTTTTTTCCCGTCTGTGCAGGTGTGGGAGAAGAGTGGGTACAACACTGTTGAGTGGGTTCGTTATATTACAAAAGCAGGATCATACGAGATTAGATGCTGAAAAATGTAGATTGGGGGGGTTCAGACTTTTTATGGATGGGCTATGGCCACAGATTGAAGCAATACCAGGTTCGGCGTTCAAATCAGGTTTTCCCCCCTTGTTAACGAGAGGATGAGGGGTTACTCATCAGAGTGTGATGTTGATGTGAATGCTTTTGTGAAATTTTAGTTTGATATTTCTGAGGCCAGCGTTTCTATTGGAATATAAGTTTGATTTGTCCTCCCCCCCCCCCCCTCTGCCTTTCTTTCTTGTACGCTTAATATTTTATTGTGATGTACCCTTTCTCTTGTTGTAACGCTAATGATTATTGAGTATTGCTCTTTGTATTGTATACTTAGATAATTGAAGCTAGTTATTACTGGCACTCCAAGTCACAACTAGGAACGCACCGTTTCCTCATTCCAAAATGCTGTCACGCTGAAAAGACCAAAGTAAATATTATAAAGGGTTAATGCAGAAAAGTAATCGGGTTTTTATAAAAAAAAAAAAGCATTTAGCGTTATATGCTTTTTGATGTGTAAAAATATTTATATATATTTGAAATTGGAGCAAAAATGCACAAATGTAGCTTTGCAACATTAAATATACATGCAGAAATAATGTGTTTCACCACAAAAGTAATGGTGTTAGGTTATATTTAACTATTTTGATATTTTTGTATCAATTTCAAAATGGTCATATGCATTTTTCCAATTCTAAAAGGTCATGATAGTTGATGCACTTTTAATAAAATAAAAGTTCCTGACTATTTTTGGAGCATATGTTCTAAAGGAGCTGACTTTTCTAAACTATTCTTTGCCTTTTTTTCTTGCAAATAGAAAAATCTTTTTTATTTTTTGAATTAGAGATGAATAAAGAGATCCTGAAATTATGAAAACGATCCTTTGCAGATGAAAGTCATACTACACGAGCAACTTTTCTTGGTTTGGCCACTACGTCGGCTTCGTTTAAGTTCCTCCTGTTCTATGTGACATTCTAGTTCAATCCTATGTTAAAGCAATACATTTTTTTCTAAGCATTTAATGCACTTTTTTTCATTTTTAATCCTCAAATAATTGTATGTATATCTAATATTTTTTTCATTCATTCTCTGTTATCTTTTTCACTCTTCATTCTCTCCCTCACTCATCATTTTCATAAATAAGAGTATTTTTTAAAAAATTATATCTTTTACACATTCATTATTTTTCAATAATTTTAACCGTTTGGTTTGTGTGATTTGAGTGGTTGTTGCTTATAAAAAGGTTTGATGCAGTAATGAATTTTCCATATAGTACTATTAGAATTTAATGTGAAATTAATGTTTTTATGAAAGTAAAATAATTATTTGATTCATATAATCTTGACTTAGTTATACTTAAGTATCTGCATTTTAATTCAATGTAGGCGGCTAAAGCCGATTAGCGCTTGTAAATAACTTCAACTAATACGATACAAAAAAGTTTACAAGCATGTTCATGGCAAAAAAAAGGGGAAATATCTAAACTGTGACTCCACTAATTTTGGAGATGCGGTTACACTAATTTTGGATCCCATACGAAGACGATGATCAAACTCAAGCTCATGCGCGCGCACTCTTGCTTGTGAAAGAAACTGGAACTTCCTCGCTAGCCTTCCTGTTCACATTATCGTCGATCGCCCGCAGAATCAGATAGCTCCTCTTCTTGCTCATGGTCCGTCAGGCGATGGTGGAGTTCAGGTCTTTCATTTCTCCATTTTCGTTCTAATTATACCTCTTTGTTTTGATTCCTTGCATTTGGAGTTCAGGTCCACATTGTATATTTATATCGGCTTTATTTCTGCGTCACTGTTGAATCCAAACGGGGAACCTAATAAAGCAATCTTCTTTTACAGTTGTGGTAGAAATTATTCTCAAATCCTGAAGTTTAATATCTTAGCGCTATCCTTCAACCAATGGTTTATGGAGGAGTGGAGGGAGGGTTCTGGTTTTTACCAACTTGCATGTACATGGAATTACGTAATTAGTGATTTGTTTTACACTGTTGCTTATTTTATTTTATTTTATTTTTCTCTTTCCCTTTTCCACTATTCTGTGATGAATTTTCCTGTTGGTGTTTAAGATGTTATTTATTGGAGAGAAAAATTTTACGCACAGATCGTCTAAGCATGTTAAAATCTCGACGTGCTTGCTTGCAGGTAAACCTGGATAAATTATAATGTAGGAAGAGGGCAAACTAGAGTTAGTTGATGCTTTAATGTATAGAGTTACACGTTAAGGATACAAGGAAGCTGAGTTCTTATTTTGCACACTTGGAGTGAGCTGAAAGAGGTAAAACTTGGCGACCAACTTGCAGATGGAGCATTTTGAAGCTGCCACCACTTTGTCTATTAGACCCTTTTTTGTTAGGGAACATAATTAATATGTATTAGTATTAGTTATTTGCTTGTTTGTTATGTATGTGGTCCATCGGTGGTCCCTCTCTGCTATTCAATATTCC
>JANTPZ010002340.1:0-21422 GCA_025593235.1 Vachellia pachyceras
TGTTCATTTCTCCTCTGATGCGATTCCTCATTTCTTTTAATTATTTACGTGATTCTTTTGGCAAATAGAGTATATGATTTTGTTTGTTTTGTAATTCTCTGGGGGCATTGAAATGTGAAAGCTAGCTTTGGTCAGAAAGAAACGAAGAACTGTGAAAGCGATTGTGATTGGAGGGGATTTCTTGGTGTTGGATGGCCACTTTTACGTATTTTTTATTCAAAGAAGCCAATCTGGGAATGAAATATTTGGATTCTATAAAAATAAAGAAGGATAGATTATTGCTAGATATTTAAAGAAAAAGGGTCCCAAAATTACAAGGCCAGAGATTTTTAATTTTCATGATTATATTTTTAATTTTAGAAAATAAGTCACTTATCCAAACGTGTTTCCAAACGCATTTACTTCTACAAATAAATCACTTCTTCCACCGCTTTCCCAAACACAAATCACTTTTACAATCTGACTTATTTTCCAATCGCACTTCTCCATAAGTACTTGTATGAATAAGTTACTTATCTCACCGCTTTACCAAACGGACCCCACGAGAGATAAGCTACTTATCTGGCCACAATCTCCCTTATACTCCATGTATGATTGTTGAAAATACGTTCATTCTGTGCCAGCCATATATGTCAACACACCATTGTAAACCAAAGCCTAAATTCATATCCAACAATAGAAAATATCTATCCAAGGCATCAAATTAACCATTCACATCAATCAACACCCATAAAGAAGTCACCCTGCCATTCGGCTGGTATATACTCCTTTTAAAGTTCATGAATAGCCGGACAATCACGAAGTACATGGAGAATTGTTTCTTGACTTGAAGAACAAAGCTCACAAATCCCTGAAGTGTGAATCCCATGTTGAAACCTTGCCAAATTAGTTAGTACTCTCCCTTTCATACACGACCACATAAAGAATCTATATCATTAAGGCACCTTCAATTTCGAAACAGCTTTCCAAGGAAGCTTGAATTCCGTGACTGACCTGTCCACAATAAACTAGTAGGCTGATTTTAAACTAAAACACCCATCACTTGACCATATCCACACAGGAGTATCACCTTCCCCAGACCCATGCACTTTGACTCTTCAAATTGCAGCCAACACATGATGTGGTAGCAAGTACTCAAATTTATTCCAATCCCACTGACCTGTAGGGGTCAAAACATCTACCACCTTCCACTCGCTCATGTCACTCCGCGAAGAATTTCAAAATCCGTAAAATGTATCTCGATATCCGTAAAAAAATCTTGAAATTCGTAAGCTCATCTCAAAATCCGTAAACTCTTTTCTCTTGTTGGGACTTTGTTGAGAGAAAGGAGTTTATGGATTCGAGATGTTTGTCTTGGCTTAAGTGCACAATTGGAAAAAAGTTTTCCCAAACATGTACACTATATGTGTGTTCGAGAATCCGTTAGGAGAGTGATTTTTCGGATTCCGAATTAAGTATGTAAGAGGACTTTTGTCTCGATTTACTCACAACGTATTTTGAAGGTGCAAACCAAACAAGCATAATAAGCAACTAAAAACATTATTATTACTACTTTAAATATAAAATTTGTGTTAAACATGTTTATATTAGGAAATACTAGACTTAAAATCATATATAAAGTAACTTTATTTTCTTTTATGATGTAATATGGATATTTATTTTATTTGAAATATTAAATTATAATGGGCTTGTTTGGTTAATCCGTTGGAGAGCGGATGCAGATTCCGAAATAAATATGTGAGAGAAATTTTGTTTCGGTAAATGAAGGAATGATTTTTGAATTCCCAAACGGGCTATCCAAACAAGCCTAATGTTTTTCTAAATAGTATGTCCCTCCCTGTCAAGCTTTGAAGCTGATCGCCACGCATGGCGAGTTCTCTCTCTCTCACTAGCCTTGAAGCTGACCCACAGCTGAAAATGGTTATTGAATCAGATATGTTAGCCAGTACGAGTAATTCTTGCTTTTTAATAAATGAAGAAGACGATGTGATTGAAAAACACACCCGGAGATCCAAACTCGGCAAAATGAAAACAGAGATTGGGTGTTGCTTCTTCTTCTATCGAGTTGTTGTAGCAGTGCAAAGCGAGAAATGGCTGTTTCTTTTTACATAAAAGCATGGATAGATATGCACACACCCACCCCCACACACACACAAAAAGAAGAAGAAGAAGCTTATGCTAAGAAAGAAAAAGTAAAGCTTGGCAGGAGAGGCAGGTGGGTGACACAGGAAAGCGCAGCAACTCTCAACGCTTAAGAACACCCTGCTTGATAACACCCCCTCACCTAAATAGACTTCCCAATTATCAATTTCCCAAATTGGCCACGCTCACCACCCCTCCCAGGCCCAGCTGGGACTCCAAGGATATAATAGTCAAATCGGAAAAAGGTGTGCTCTGCCAACTGAGTTGTATCGTGCAAGGATAGAGAGAAAGAGTAGAGGAAAAAAGTGGAGGGTTGAAGAGTCTTGTGTGTTTGTAAAGCTTGTATGCCTCAAATTTTAACACTCTCTTCCTTCTTTATTCCTTCCCATCTCCCGAATAAAGCCTTCAAATTTGATCAACTGATCCAAATCCCACCTCCGAGCCATTGCTCAAACATCATCATATAATAAAGATTTGTTGACCTGAGCCAACTTTGGCCGAAAGCACGTGGCACGGAGATCATAGCAGTTTCCTTTTTCTGATTTGACTAGATCAGAGGGGTGAGGACGGAAGAAGAGGAAACGATGTCATGCTCCTCGTCGTCAGGGTCCGAGGAGGATGAGGCCTTCGAATCCTACAGGAAAGGAGGCTACCATGCCGTCCGGGTCGGCGATCAGTTCGTCGGCGGCAGGTACATAGCACAGAGGAAGCTCGGTTGGGGTCAGTTCTCTACTGTCTGGCTTGCTTACGATACTCGCACCTCTGTACGTTTGATCTTCCTCTTCTTTTACTGGGTCGTGAATGTATTTATTCATTTTTTTCAGAAACGGAAACCCCTCTCCAAAAAAAAAAGTTTTACCCACATTTTTTATGACTTTTGCGTGTGATTTGTATGTTAGATCTAAGAATTTTTTTTAAAACTTTTCTCTCGAATGCAATCTGTTATGAGTCTATTGGAGCAATTCAATTACTAACGTCTTCGTTATTGGGCATATTCAATTCATGAGTTCAAATTTTTCTGCTGTTGACAACGTGAAGCTTTCCTATTATCACCGATTTTCCTTTGCTTCCACTGACAACTCCTCGATTCATATATTCAGAATATGTAGTTTTAATCCTTTTATTTTGTGGTTCACTCTCCTTAGTCCTTAACGCTTGCTACCTTTTGTATCTATCTAGTATGTAATTCATGTTGGATTGCACATTCACTGAGCTATATATGGAAATAATAGATGATATACTTGTACAATATAATTCACAAACTCCGTCTTATGCCTGTATAAATCACTTAATCTGTCATAGGTTTGTAATTGAAAAATCTTATGTGGAAGTAAAATAGCTATTCAAATATCGTTATTGACTCCTCCTTTTTTATCTTCTTTTGGGTGGACGGACCTGTATTTTATTCCCATATCTTTTCTAATTCTGTATCTCTGGTTTTTCAGACATACGTTGCTCTTAAGATCCAGAAGAGTGCAGCCCAGTTTGATCAGGCTGCCCTTCATGAGATTAGTGTTCTTTCATCTATTGCTGATGGTGATCCTTCAAATTCAAAGTGTGTTGCCCACTTGATCGATCATTTTAAGCATACTGGTCCAAATGGACAGCACCTTTGTATGGTCCTTGAGTTTCTTGGTGATAGTTTGCTTCGTCTGGTCAGATATAACCGTTACAAAGGCCTTCAATTAAATAAAGTTAGGGAGATTTGCAAATGTATTTTGATTGGCCTGGATTACCTGCACAGAGAACTTGGTATAATCCACACTGATCTAAAACCTGAAAATATTCTTCTCTTTTCTACTATTGATGCTTCCAAAGACCCTGCTAGATCTGGACTTTACCCAATCCTAGAGAGGCCGGAGGGAAACCCAACTAGTGGAGTTACGAGTCTTATCGAGAAAAGATTAAGAAGGAGGGCAAGGAGAGCAGTTGCTAAGATAACTGAAAAGCGTGATTCAATGGGAGTAGGAGAAGCTCGGAAATCTCAAAGAAATATTGAAGGGATTAATATGAGATGCAAGATAGTAGATTTTGGAAATGCATGTTGGGCTGATAAGGGAATTGCTGGAGAAATCCAGACAAGGCAGTACAGAGCTCCTGAAGTAATATTGCAGGCTGGTTATTCCTTCTCTGTTGACATGTGGTCTTTTGCTTGCACTGCTTTTGAACTTGTCACTGGTGATATGATGTTTACCCCAAAAGGTGGACAAGACTTTAGTGAAGATGAGGTATGCTAATTTTGCTTGAACATATTATAGTTTCATTCAGTCCAGTAGCTTTTGGATGGAAAAAATTATGGTAATTGCTTCAGCATACACTGAATACCGTAATATCTTTGACATTTCTGCAACATTAAAGCGATGTGATTTTTTCGTTAATAACTGGGTTAACTTATGTTCATGCAAATATAAAACTTGTGGATGGATTAAATATACTCAGGAGCTTTGTTTAAGTTAGAGAGGTCTTATAGAAATGCTGTCTGGAAATTGTTGCTGGTGCTGTTAGATTAAAGCTTTTTCTTTGTTTTTGGAGGGGGGAAAGCAAATTGAATTATTTTTATGTGTCCTTTTGTTGGCCAAAATTATTGTCTTCCATATTTTTTTTTTGACAAAATTATTTACAGTTAAGATAAATGTGCTAATTATCATCTCTTGTATTGTAGATAAAGTTTGGTTGTGTGATCTATCTCATATGTCTGGCATTTTATAAGCCTCTTGTTTCTCTTTCCTGGATCCTTATGACCGAAGCTACCTCAGTGGGATGGGAAGATGGTCATTTTACAGAGTGGATAGTGGACTTAATTACATGGTCCTTTCTTTCTAGGATCTGTGTACTGAAGATAATTAACATGGTGATAGATTGGAAAATATATCTTTCATTAACATCCTTTTTTTTTGTATAGAAGTATAACTGTGACAGATGATAAGCATTTAGGATACAGATTAAACCTGAACTGCATAACTTCAGCATATAATGTTTTAAATATTTGAATTAAGTTCTTGGGATGAAGTGGGTAACGCTGGTAGCTGATCACAGATGCAGATTATAACTCTGATTGGGAAAAAAGTTTTAAAAAGTTATTGGCAACTTCTGTCTAGGCTCTCTGTTTGGGTCGTGCTATGCTGAGAATTGAACTTAAGGCCTCTTGCAAACTGGCTAGATCCTTCGATTCTGAATTTGAGTTTTCCATCATTATAGCATTTTGTTCCCCTGACACATAAAGTGATGAAAGAACTTCCTTGGAATAACCATGGGTAGGTCGTGCGTTATGAAATTCTAGTTTCATATTGTAACTTTATTTACGATCACCATAGTGCAGAAAACCTAGATATAGATGTCTGCGTTGAGTCTTATGCAATCATGTTACTTACATGATGTGATTGCATTTCTAGCTGGGCTAGCATTTGACTATTGTTTAGTTCTTTCAGCCAAAAGAGATTTTTTTTCTTCCATTTTTTATGGACCTGGTACTAGAAACATTAAGAGTATTGTGTTGTGAGCTTGGAAAAGCACGTTTCAAACCCTCGGGACTTGATATTAAAATAACAAAACTATAAATTGTGGTTTCAGGATCACCTAGCCATGATGATGGAACATCTGGGGAAAATGCCCCGTAGGGTGAGTACATTCCTATGGTCTTGATATGGGTTCTTGAGAAAGCTACTATAGCATGTCTAATGAACGCATGGGTTGCGCTTGCAGGTTGCAATCTCCGGAGCACGATCCAAGGATTACTTCGACAGGCATGGGGATCTAAAACGGATCCGGAGACTAAAATTCTGGCCACTTCATAAATTGTTGATTGATCGATACAAATTTTCAGAGAAGGATGCAAGGGAGTTCGCAGACTTTCTTCTGCCGCTTCTTGATTTTGCAGCAGAGAACCGGCCAACAGCCCAGCAGTGCCTGCAGCACCCTTGGTTTAGTGGTAAGGATTCAGCTCCGTGTGAAAAGAGAAATGAGCCAACTGTGGAAAAGGTTCATGTTGGGATGAGCAACCTCAAAATCAAGGTGGGGAAGTGAAGGCTGTTGAATGAATGATTTCTTTTTTTATGGTTTTGTTACGGGCTTACGGCTTATATTTGGCTTGCTTTTTCTCTTTTTGGCCGGATTTTTTTTCCCTTTTTGTATTGGATTAACTACAAAGATGTAAAGTGTTCGAGAGTTTTGTGAGCAAAATGACACCATCCAGAGGCTTACTGACACGAGAATGTGTTTATTCTCACGCAGTATGGTATAATTCATGTTGGCATTAATCTGAATGAAGTCGCAGCATATAATGAAAAGTTATACGGCAAGAGTTCTGGAAATGAAGGCTAATAAAACATTAGGTTTATATAGAAAATGATTGGAAAAACCTAAAGCAGCGAAATGATTTCCATTTTCAAGATGTCATTAAAATTAAAATGGAAGGGTAGATTATTGATCAAATTCTTTATTGTACACTGTGTGGGTCAAAGATACTGGTGATGTCAAAGCAACTAATTGGGTAGCCAAAGAAGCTTTAAAGCGGTTGACCTGTGGGGATGGTCTATTACCCCACCAACCCCTCTTGCTAGGATTTTGCATATCATAGGATTGGCTGTTATGAGTCTCAGGATAGATCTGATATCAATTAACGTGTAAACTCTGTTTTTTAATATGGTAATGATATACTTCTTTTGTCCAGAAAACTTGGGTAATCTAATGCAACATAAGTCTCAAACACGATACGCTAAAAAGACAAGGATAATAAGACTTTAGTTTCACCCATATAGAAGTTTAGATGTTACAACTAGTAAAACAGAGGTAGGGGCTGGATTTAAAATATTAGAATTGCATGAAATATCTTAATAATTACAAATTTGTATGAGATGTTGGAAAAAGCCTCGGAATTTTGATTCTGAAATTGCTTGTTTTATATCTTGCTCATGAAACCCTTGTAAATAACCACATTTCACTTTGTCTATATGAGGTTTGGTTAGATAATATTCATCTTATCATTGTCAAATTGCGGTCAAAAAATACGTGATGTAGCGTTCTCTAATATATATATATATATATATAAGTGTGTGTATATATATATAAATTACATAATCAACTTAGTTATCTACGCTTTGAAATAATCATTTGAAATTTATAATCCTTAATAATCGTTCAACTATTTAATTTAACCCAACGATTCAATTATCCCCCTTAACCCAAAAACTTAATTAGTTCGCAAATCAACTTCAATTACACAATTCCCAATTTAAAGTTTAGGGTTTGAAATATAAAACACTTAAATTATAGATCCTTGATCTATTCGATAATATAGGCTGATTAACACTTCAAGAATATATTCAATAACACTAATAAATCATTAACTCAAACCCAATATGTGCAAACAACCTAAATAGGATAAATTATAAACTGTTTGAATCAAAAGTTTACTTTAAATTATAACAACAGTCAAATTATAAATCTAAAAGAAGGAAAATTAACAGTTATTTTCCCGCTACCTTTCATCAGACAGTTCTTGATAAAACTCAATCTTTATCTCAAACCTTAATCTTAAATTTTCATTTGATCAATATGATATTACTACTATTAGAAAGAGAAAATTATTTAGAAAATTTTTTATGAAGGAAGTAAATTGAAATGAAGTAGTTTTGATTACCTAATTGATTCTAGAATGAATTTTTATGCTCTAACGAACAGTTGACGCCGCGAGAGGGAATGAAGAAAGCTGAAACTAGGTCTGACGCAAAGCTTAATATACACACACTCACGTGACATTGGATTCCTGTTTTTTTTATATATATATATATATAAACATACGTGCCCCCTTTTAAATTATATATATATTATAAAATTATTAGACTTATATATATAGTTATATATATCTCTTTTTTTTTTCTTTTATTAACCTTTTATCTTAAATAATGTTTTCTTAAACTTGTATACCTTTTATTAGGGATCATTTTCTTTTTTTAATTCAAATGACTACCAAACAGATTATATCCTTGATAACAATTAAATCCTTTAAATAAATATTTATTTTTTAAAGATAATCAAATCATCTGAATAAAAATTAGGATGTTACAATTTTCATTTCGAAAGCTAAATTATTTTTGTTCCTAGCCATTTATGTTACATTTTGGATTGTGACCCTGCTCATCTAACGTTTATCAGAGCAATTTTCTATATCTAAGTTGTTAGGAATTTTTTTTAAAAAAATTAATAAATAAATAAGTAATTTTTTAAAGAATTACAGCTTCATCTTACCAACGTTAAACTATTGTGGATAGGCTTTGACGAAGAGAATGCAATGGAACATAACATAGTAATGCCCACATTCCTTAATCTAAAAGTCAGTTAACTTTTTGGGATGATAAAAAAACACTAAATAAATCCTTTAATTATAGCATACATTCTAAAATATTTATACGTACCATTAGATTATATATAGTTTATAAATCAGACAAATTAGTTTGAAAAAAATGATAGATAGATTAGTTCATTTACTTTTTAATCTTTCCAAACAAAAGTTAATTAAGTTTTACATTAAAAAATGAATGTAGTATTTAGTTATGTCTGGAGACAAATATGAACTTGCATATATAGCTTAATCAGATTTGTTACTAACAATTTAAGGGAATGGATGAGTTGTTTATACTAACCAATTTTAGATCTTTATCGAAAAAAGTGCTCATATTTACTATCTAACAATGTTTTGAATTTTTTTTATTAAGATAGATATCCTCTTACTTAAAACAATCTTATCCAAGGCATTTTCATACATTAAATGCTGCACCTTTTTAGTAGGAGATTGAATAAAATTGTTTCTAATGGGAAAATGGTCATGCCTAAAAAAAACTTTGTTCACTCTTACCAAAAAAAAGAACTTTGTTCAAAGCTCAGTTTGATGTTAAATTGATGCAGGAGGAATCGTGAGGAACAACAAAGCAACAAAGCCGAGTAATTGTTTTAGATTTAGATGCAATTTTAAAAAGTTTCTTGGGAAAAAAAATTAAAAAAGCCGCAGTGAAATTTTTTTATATTAAAAAATAGTCCGTATTCATTTATAATTGTGTGAGGTTAATCAACTTTCAATTTTAAAGTCTGATAAATAAAGATGCTCATTCTCAGTCAAAGTGGAAGTTTTAACTTGCAAGAAAGCCTAACAGTCGTCCCATTTGCATGTGATTATCATCCCCATTTTGCGTTTGCTTCATCTTACTCTCTTCTTCATTCCATTTATATTTTTTTATCATTCAATTAAAAATAGATTGATTGATCCCATCAAATTTATTTAAGTATCATTTGATATATAATTAAAATAAATAAAATGTATAAATAAGAAATATTTGTATACTCTTAGTTTTAAAAATAAAAAATTGACATGATAAAAATAATCAAATATTATACATATGAGATTATTAACACATGCACAATCAAACAGCAAGCAGACATTAGCATGTGCACCTTCACTTTAGTATCCCATTGGTCAGAAATGGAAGGCCATTGGTGCATCTCAGGTCACATCTATTCTGTTTATGTCGTAATTAGGTGATTCTCACTCCCAAATATATTTGATTGTGCCCCTCCCATCAATTCAACCTTTTGTTGGTTCATTATATGTGAACCTATTATTTTTCTCATTGACTAAGAGATCCTCTTCTTTGAGTTTTAAGCTCTAAATTCTACCATCAAAGAAAGCAGCGCGAGAGAATCAAGGCCTAAATGTAGATAATTTGAAATAATCGGGTTATAATTTATTGGAGAGAAACACCAGTACATGGAAAATCATGTACAAACATAACAGTAAAAAATTAAAAACATGCAAACGTAAGAACATATATAATCATTATATTAATTTTATCAAAACTTTATTATTTCAACAGAAGGTTTTAAAAAATATACAGAAAGTGCCAGGTTTTCAATGATCTAAGAGAAGGATGATAATGATGAAAACCTTGGGAGAACAATCATAAGTGAAAGGTTAGATGACAAGAGAATGAGATTTAAAATCTTGTATCTAATCAGGTCTCATACCACACTATAAAGGTTGTAAAATTATAAGAGCATGCTTTATAAAAGCACACTGATAAAGCCTTTCTAAAAATATATTCGTAGTCCCTCCCGCGCTTGCCCTTAATTGAATGTTTCGCATCTAAATCACATGCTCACTTGCTTAGATCATCATGTTTCTGGTAGAAAGGAAAAAGGAAGGGTTGTTTTTTTTTTTTTTGGGTTGGCTCTGTGCCTCAATAATGCAGGTCTGCACCTACTGGTTCAACACATGGAAAGGCAACTATGGATAGATGCACGTTAAAAAGAACATAAGCCATTATTGCAAAGTCTTAGTTTGATCATCTATAAAGGTTATCATCCTGCCCACATGGGGCTCTAGAGACCTTCATCAACAACTTATAATCCTCGTTTTGCAATCAAGTGAACCGGCAGAACAAACCCTCAGAGAAAGATGATTATCTCGGCCCTTGTAGCGATAATTATGTGCTTGTACTTTGTTCAATGAAAGTGAGACTTTAGCATCTTATAATCCTTACTGATTGGGAGTTTCGGAGAATTAAAAATGATTAAAGAATCACCATAATTGCATTAAGGAAGGCCAGGTCATAAATGTAACACCAATTATACACTCGAGAACGTGGTGGAAGAGATCATATAATCCAATGGATTCTTTGCTTTAAAAAAAATATCCTAATAACAAATGCCACTCATGTACAGTATCGCTATGTATCATCGGCTGGCTGCTCACAGCATCGAGTAGTCAAACCAAAATTTACACATACACACACACATGCGACACCAGATAGATTAAACAGGATTATGTTCCAATGTATGCGATTTTACTTCACACTTTCTCAAAGAGCATGTCATATCCCTTGTGAGTTCTTCAACCAGATCCTCAGTAACTAGACGTTCCATCTCTCTTTCCAGCATATTAAACTCATCATCTATCAATCCAACCCAGGGGTTGGATCCCAGATCTCTGGCCACCAACGCATCAAGTGAATCAGAAGTTATGTCAAACGGTGGATATATAGAAACTCTGATGATTTCCCATACTAACTTCAGAAGTTCCTTCCCACGTGGTGGTGGCAGCGTGGAGGAGGAACTGCTTGGTTTCCTCCTGAATCTAGACAACGTCAAAGGTGGTCTAATAACAGTGAAAAGTGCTTCATTTAGCAAATCATGCAATAGCTTGTGCTCTAACTTAATGTAACTTTGATCCTCGGTAGAAGTTTTGTTCTCCTTGAGCATCTGTTTATGAGATTCCTCCACTTCTTCAAAAACTGAGTTCCCAATAGGCTTTGTGAATGTGTCCCCTTTTAATAAGGGTTTATCCCACGAACCGAAGTATAGACCAGAAACAACAAGCATATCTCTTATGTAAGATTCTGCTGGATCATCTAACTGTGCCAACTCAGATTCTTCAAGCTCCTGTTTGACCATTAATTCCTCATGGCCATAAGACTCGAGTTGATCTATCTGCCTCCTTAACTCTGTTAGGTCAACATAAAAAGGAAACTGTAAGCAAACATTTATCATCTCTCAGCTAGCAAGTCGCAACTAATACAAACCCAGAACCCCATAATAGAAATTGTGTAGCACTTCAAACGAGTTATAAATATCTGAAATTAAGCAAATTAAATACGAAATCAACTTCTGAGCTACTAGAAGAACTACTTTAAGATTGTTTGTTGATAAAAAATTCCTGTGCACATGCAGTGCATGAAATAAGTCTATCCATCTCCAATATCATTGCACAATGCATGAAAGCTGGAACTTCTGTTATTTTACCATTCAAACCAGAGCTAATTTCTCTAAAAACATCTGGCATAGCGTTATCATCTCTTGAAGATACATCCGGAGTTGAAATTGGACTTAAATATTCAGCTCGCTTCCAAAGTTCTTCCTGAGCATTGCTGCATACAGATGCAGGACTGGGAGGGACCTCAGTGGAGTTCTCCTAAGAGCATGGCAACATCTAAAGATTACATGACAACCAAATATAAAACCTAATTGATCGCAAATGTCCTTGTAAAAAACAATCGTAAAGTGTATAATAAACTTACATGCCTCTCACCACAATTCAGAAGAACTGTTGGTCCACTTGAGACATCTACCATCATGGCACCATCTTCATCACTATTTGATTCCGCCATTGATTGAAATTTTTTTCCAAACAGCTTCCCTCTTAGGACAAGATCGTATTTGAAGTTGGAAACCTTCTCTTTAATGTTAAACCTATCCTTCCTTTTCTTTTTAACATCAACAGACACAGTTTCAATAGCTTCAAGCTTCCTCCGAATTTGAGCACCAGTTAAAATATGGCGGTCCTCTAGAAGAAGCTTTCCAAATGATGTTCCTGATACAGGAGCAGACAAGGATCTAACAAGGTTTCTAGGGGACAACTCTTTGTGGAGCAATATATTGTCAATTGGTTCACACCTGAAAGAGCCTGTTTGCATTTCTTTTTCCCCTGTTGAAATTTCCCAGTGGCTCAAATCATTTGAATTCATACTATCATTATCTTGGTTTAACCTGTCGTTGTGATTATCCAAGAGATAACGCCTTGAATTCCCACAAGTCACTTCAGGAATATCAAGATAAGCTTTGCTTTTCAGAACATTTCTGAGCCTCTCTGACAACAGTCTCCTGGTATCTCTGTTGATAAACTCTGGGGAACTCGATCCATTGAACTGAATTTCACTTCGGTATGATCTTGTTGATTGTGAGCGGAGCAAATTTGTTGCAACATCTCTAGTCACGCTTTCTCTGACCTGTTTTGCTATATTACGAGCAATCTGTTTAGGATCTGATGGCTTCTCATTGTAAGGTGTCTCAATCCCGCTTCTCCGAACCACATAACCCTTTTTAAAAGTTTTCCCCTGCGGTTCACATTTCAGCCGCTCTCTGACCTCTTCGAGAAAATCTTCTATGCTATTTCTCCCTTGTAAAGTTCTGGATGGATTAATCCAATTATCCTCATGGCTGTAAATCCTATCAGGACCGGGCTTCAAAATTACTATTCGAGTTGGTGAAGAACCATCCAGTTGGCTGTTCGATTTCATCATTAAGGACTCCTCAAAGTCTCTACTCAAGGTTCTGCTCCTTGAAGGAAATGTTTCTCTGTGCCTAGTAGGAAATAACTCCATGATATTACCATGATATTCCGGACCACCATTATTTGGTAACTCTGTAGCCAGTCTATATGATGTTGCATGATCTGCGATCTTTTTCTTGTTCATGCTCTCTCGTGCGAGCAATTGTCTGGTGTTATTGCCAACTTCAACAACCTTTGAACACTCCACTAACCTTTCTGCTTGAAATGCTTCAAATTCTTTCTTGAACTTCTGTAGTTCCTCTTCTTGAGGATGCTCCCGGGGCCTTGGTTTTCCCAAATATTGGTTCCAACCATCATCATCATATGTGTCTTGGCAATAAGAGTCAAAGTCCACATGGCCACAAAAATTTGAGTTGCCAGGACCCCGATCACCTGAACCCCTTCCATTCACTTCCTTCTCTGAAAACCTCTTCCCCATATTTTCACTTTTTATTTCATCTGATGGAACTGCAGATTTAGCATCTGATGTCATCATATCTACACCCATCAATCTCGCCACAAGGCTCGGAGCATTTGTTTTGGTGCTTGGTCTTTTGCATAGCTCATCATTGATCAGTTTCTTCACTGAAACTGCATCTGAATGACATGTATTCACTGACAAGTCTTCTACTTGATAATGATACTGAAACATTCAAATCAAAGTTAATTGCTGTAGATAGAACTCAAGAACGACGGGAGAGAGAGAAACATATATGCGACAAAACAACTTCGTCATTATTTTAAATGAAGGATTGATAAAAATCCATCACCTCAATGTCTCACATAAACTAGACTGCGGAGAACATCCACTACTTTACAATCTAAGTATTTTTAGCTTGATATCCAGAATTATCTTATCATGGCCAGGTCCAATACACGTGATTTGTCGTCTAAAAGAAGGTTGCAAGACAAATTTCCAAAATCAAATTTGAGAAGAGATCCACGGTTAACAAGAGGTCAATAGACAATAGGAGTTGGGTGATATCAACATGACAAGCAGGTGAAGAGACACTTACCGGTGTTTCTCCTTGCCGGCATTCAATTTGAGATGCTTCAACTTGAAGCTCCAGGCTATTGCGGGGAGGTCCCAGGCCTGCAGGGAACATAATAACAAAATGAGCAGCATCCTACCGAAATTAATCCAGCAGAGGAGGCACGAAACAGATTTATGATGAATTTTATGACTCCTGAGCAAAATAAAAGCCCTTCAATAGAATGAGATAAGGGTGAATCAATACTCACCACCATGACGTCTCTTGTGGGCATGAACTTTCTTGGCCATGCTCCCGTGATTGAACTCAAAAATGCGCAATAAGCCTCCCATAAAGTCAGAAGGTCAGCCAAAAGACTCTCTAGTCCAGAATTCTGCTTCCATGTCTTACCCCATTGAAATTCAAGGCGATATTTTATTTCTTCGCATGAAATAGACCATCATACCCCCTTTTCATCCTGACATGACACAAGATACCCACATATTAGTTAGAAGGCAAATAGGAATATAACGCAAATTCCCGTCATGTCTGAAGCTTGAGAAAATTTGGTCGTGGAGTGAATGAAGTCCAAATTAAACCGGTTTGTGCATTTAGAAGTCTGCGCCGGATGGACAACTCATCCCGCTATGTAGAACTAAACAAGGATAAATAAGTTCGATTAGGATAACAGTCGCAGGGATATCATGCAGTCCGATTCCCCAATGCTATACAGAAGGATGAAGATTTGAGCAAAATTATGAACCATGAACAGGCCATTCCATCAAAAATCCGATAACTTTGACTTCTTTGCGAGCAATGAAGAGTAACGGGCATTCAAGTGGTCTGAGCATGATCAAGGAAAACTGAGTTTACAGCCAAACTTGCTTTTAGGAATGCTCTGCTCTCGTAAGAAGATGCCTCCAGACAAATTACTCAGATTCACATGTGTGTTTTCTTCTGCGCAACCAAACGCATCAATGCTCGGTTAGAAAACAGGGAATACATTACGTACCGCAGAGGAAGAACCAGAACAAGGTATTAACAATAAGCCTTCAAACTTCTGATCGATCAGCCAGTAGAAGAATGTCTGAGCTCGATAGAAGTTTCTTTTTTTTTTTTTTAGAGCTGCGATATTAATGTAGAGGGAAAGCCGTCAGAGCCCAGCGCTGGAAACAAGTGAGAGCAAAAGGGAGCGCCTGTCAATACTATTTTCTTATTCTCTAATCATTCTCTGCTTTTCCTCTTTAATCGGTTTTTTATTTGATTGGATAAATTTCCAGCTGGCTGGCGGACTTTGATGAATGGCCTAGAGAATATAGGTTGTACACTACAAGCCGTAGGTGCGTCCAAAGGAATAAAAAAGACGATTAAAAAGTTATGCAAAATTATCAAATATCTCAGCCTCACAAGGATTTTAGAAAACGTTAATCCGTAGAAAGGGAACCAACATGCTTGTGAAGCTCAGTTTTCTTTTTTCTTTTTCCCTTTCTCTTGTCTTTCTAGCAAAAAGTAAATTACTCCAGTCTGAAAGTGTTCCCTGCTTTTTACTCTTTGCCGTTTTCGTCATGTTACGTGGGTGAGAAAAATGTGTGTTAAATATATCATAAAATGTCTTGTGATCTTAGATGCACCGCACCTAAAAAGTATATCAAAATGATGAATGGAGCAATATTTTGTATGTGGAGAATGTAAACTTTGAATAAGATTGCAGAGGAGGGAGGGAGCTGTGAGAAGAGAAGAGGTGAGCTAGCTGGAAGTATACTGAGAGTTGGGAGGTTATGATGATATATACTTATTTGAACAGATAATTAATATTTGAAGCGTCGATGGAAGAGAGGCAGTCGCTGGCTGGCTCTGGCACTTGGTTGGTTGTGCCGCCCCGTCCATTTGGCTCCTTCGTCCCGCCCGCCGGGGGGGGGAGTGCAGGTGTAAGGGAAAAGTGAAAGTTTGGGAGGCAGGAGATAATTAAAATACAATAATATTACATTTGTGGGGTAAAGCTAAACATATGTTTGACCATGAATGTTGAAGGATGGCCGAATCGTACATTTGCATGAATAAATGAAGGGAATTGAACGGTAAAGATAAAATGGCAGCAGCGCCAGCCCCACCAACATATATTTTTTTAAATTTTCTTTAAAACTTTCTTCTCTCGTGTTCCAATGCAGGGTTCTCATAATTTTGCAGAAATGGCCAAGTGATATTATGGGATATTCTGGACTGGAGGAAACAAGTCATAAGCATCCTATAATTAAACTAAGAAAGCGACTTCTGCATGCTGGGCATGTCCTTTTGGAAGTAAATTAAAGTGGTTGTAGGGTGCAGCAATGGAGAGCTTTTAATTTGGAATATTCATTCTCAAAACGTTGGGAATGATTCAGCATCTGACTGTACTACTCAAAACACTCCTATGTTCAAGCTTAACCTCGGATATAAATCAGATAAAATTCTCGTTGGCTCAGTAAAATGGATATATGCTGAAGGAAAGGCTAGTCGACTTTGCATCTCCAAACTTGGTCCAGGTATTTTTTTTTTTTTTTGCCTGGATCATTCTGAACATAAATCTTATTCTCGTACCAATTATTCGGAATGTTTCTGTACACATACTTTTCGTTTATATCGAGCAATTTATAAATGATAGTTCTTTTTCATTAATGAAACAGATGAATACATGTTATACCATATTCTTCCCTCTTCTAATGGATTTATTGCATCCAAAGAAATGCATAGTTATATGACCATATGGCACAGGTAGTGTTACTGAATGAGAAGACCGAGTCTCGCACAATTAAGCTGGGCCTTCACTTGGCTGAATGTTGTATTGACATGGAGCTCTCATCAACTTCAAGTGAGCAAAGCAAGCATAAACAGGATTCTTTCATTTTGCTTGGGAAATTAGGCCGTGTTTATGTGTACGATGTTGGTTTGATCGAAAGTTATCTAGTACAATGCCAGTCTAAGTCCTCACCCTCACTGCCCAAGGAAGTGATGATAAAGTTGCCACTGGCAGATTCAACCATCACGGCAGCAAAGTTCATCTCGGACAATCCTAATCTCCGAAGTCCCGATGATAAGGTAACACGCAGAGTTAATCTCGAACAGTCACTTAGATTTCTTTAACAAAGCTTATTCATCTTTTTAATTTCACTCAATCGGCCTCCCCCCCCGGTTGTCTAATAGGAATATGTTCAGCTGCTGAAAAACTACCCACCTCTTATTCCCATCGAAACAAAACACAAAGACGTGGCTGTTCTTAATTCTTCCAACTTCACTGGATTTTCAGAAGTAAAAAACTTGTACATAACTGGCCACAGTGATGGAGCCTTAAGCGTCATGTCCCTTTTTCATCCCAATTTTGCAGTTGAAGCAGCAGGTATTTTTTTTTTTTGTCAGACACTTTGTATGTTCTCAATTTGTCTACTCTAAGTGGAAACGAACTAAAAGTTTGTTCCTAGTTGTTAATGATATGGTATTCAAAATTTTCATCGTATATCCTATAAAATGGGCTGTGAAGAACTCGTACAATGAGAGCATCAGTAAGAGTATTGTCTCCTGAGTAATTTTTGAGTTCAAGCTGGCCATTCGAGGATTGTATGCAGTTATTTTCTTTCTTCCAACTTAAGAATTGCTGCTAATTTAACCTTCCAGTTTAATAATTTAGTATGGTTTTTGTTCTTTCCCTTTAACTTAATGCAGAGTGAGCATGAGTTTTCTACAAGCTAAGTGGCATACCCATAACCGCATTATATTTTGATACCAACTGGCCTCTTCTTGCTTCTGGAGACCAGAGTGGAATGGTGAGGTTTCTTCAAATATGAATTTGGTATATTGGGATTATTTCTCATCTTTCTTTCCTTTTCTCTTCACCCCCTATTATTTTACAGTATGCTTGCCATTGACATGATCTGCAGGTTCGTATCTTCATATTCAAACTTGAACCTTATTCAAACAACAACATCTTATCTTCTACGGGTATTTATCTCCATATTTTGCATGTTATTCATTAAACGATTGGTTTGGTGTCTCAGTATAGGAGTGATGCGCTTTTCAATTCTTCTTTGTAGGAAGCACAAAAAAATCAGCTGATCATATCATCGACAGTGTGATACTTGAGAAACTTATTGGTAGTTAACTGATTTTATGGGATTGTAATATTTGATTTTATGATTCATTAGGGAATTTGTTAGCTAATTTTTAAGAGGCAGTTTATATTCTATTTGTTCTTATTTGTCTATAAATATGAGTTGTATGCTTCACAAATAAATTAAGAAATTCTTTTGGGAGTTTCTCCGTGGTATCAGAGACAGGTTCTATTGTCGTGAATCAATATGGAACATTGAGTTGTCTCACCGTACAACAAAAACCACGGTACAGGCATCGAGGATTCAATTTCAACGGAAGCTTCACAAGAGGAAGATCTCCAATAGATGCAGACACCTTGGAAACCAAGAAGATTAATTAACCCAAACAGATTTGAGATTAGTGAGACAATATCGCAATGCAAATCAGACCATCGTTTTTACGCCATTTTCACTTGATTTGGAACTTTCTTATTCTAAAGAGCCTCAACTTCATGTCATCATTGTGCCTGCCGACCGTGATGACAGTACAGTTCAGGTTCATCGGATACGATGAGAATGCCGTGAGAACGTCTAGCTCTAGTTGTTTTGACAATAATGGCATGGTGGGATTTCTATTTTTAATCTAGAAAATGTGCAAAGCGACTTTATGTTCTTATGACCCAAAAGGAACCATTCCATGAAGGAAGTGAGGCATGTCGATATGGCTATCTCTACAAAAAGTTTTTTCATGGTATCAGAGTTAGGTTGACAAATATGACGAATATGACCTTATTCATTGCTCCCCGTGCAGTCAACATCATCGCACAATCAGCAATTGTCGGGAGTGACCATCAATCATGGCATTGTGACCTAGTTCGCATCTCGAAGAGGGCCTTCAATTCCAGTCGCACGGTGAATAAAGAATTCCTGTTCACAGAGTGCGTCCAGTTCTTCCCCTTCACCAAGACTGAGTTCGTGGTCTAGCCCAGAGCTTCATCATTGTCGCCCAAGTTGCAATCGTCGGGAGTGCCTTCAGTGTTGCAATCTTCAAGAGTGCCTTCAGTCTTCAGTCTTGCATGCAATCGTCGGCCATCTTCACCTTCGCCGCTGTCCCCGTCGCCTCAGGAGAGTGACCATCTGTCCAGTCTCGTCGACCGTTCTGCTCACTCCAAACTCGTCCACGGCTAGTACGAGATCCTGTCCAGCTCGTCCAGATCGTCGTGTCGCTGCAGCCCAGTTCGTCGTCCGTCCAACTCTTGGGTTCGAGATCCTGTTCAGTTCCTCCACCGTCCATGAGTTCGCCTGCCGTCGGTGCCCAGACGTCTTCGCCCTCCTCCAGTCGCGTTCGTGCGAGTTTGTGCAGTCCGTTTGCGTTCCGCTCGTCCTGTTCGTCGTTGTCCGTTCGAGTTGCCCTACGCCGCCACAGACCAGTGAGATCACTTCACTCGTCGTCCTCCTCCTCAAGTCCTAGTCGGCTCCTAGTCAGTCCTCCGGTCAAAACCACTGGAATCGTCGTCTGCTCGTGCTCATGCTCGTCTGTCCGTCAAGCGTCACTCGCCGTCAAGCCCCCGTCGTCACTCGTGCTCGTGTCCGTCCTAGGCTGTGTTGCTCCGTCGACCATTCAGCGTGCGCGCTCGCCACCAGGTCTGGTTGCTCCGTGCGCCTCCCTGATCGCTCGTTCCAGCTCGTGGGTTCGTTCGCCAAGTCAACCAGTCTTATCACCCGCCAGTGGGTTCGGTCGTGGTTACAGTTGCTCGTCGTCTCAGTACCCGGCTGTTCTCGCGCTCGTGGGTTCGTTCACGTAGCCACCAGTTCCGGATACGCCACTTCGCTCCAGCTTCGTTCAGCTACTCCTCTCTCCCAGCTTTCGTCCGTCACCTGCCTAGTGTTCCTCGCTCCAGCTAGTTCCAGCTAGTCAACGCACATCGTTTTTTTGGTTTTCCTTGTGTTATCTGTCAAAAAAGGAGATTATTTTCTTTAAAAAAATAATTTATTGACAAGTTGGACATGATCAACATCTGTGCTCCAACTTGAAGGGAGTGTTGGTAGTTAGCTGATTTTATAGGATTTTAATATTTGATTTTATGATTCATTAGGGAATTTGTTAACTAATTTTTAGAAGATAGTTTAGATTCCATCCTTTCTATTTATATATATATATATGAGTTGTATGTTTTAAAGATAAATTAAGAAATTATTTTAAAAGTTTCTTGTAGACTAATGGTGCTGTACTGTCCATGATCATGGATCATGGCTCAAGTCAAAACATCTTGCTGTTGGTTCTGATCAAGGATATGTAAGCTATTTTTCAGAATTTTACTTCCATATACATATTGATTTGATAAGAAGTTTGATTAGCTTCTGGAGAGTGATTTTACACACCTTAAAATAAGTATGTGAGAAGAGTTTTATCTTAATTTATGTATAAAAATGGTTTTAAAAGTTTAACAAACATTTAAAATGGACATATTAGATGATTAAAATATTTAAAATTTCATCGAAAACTTTAGCCAATGCCGGGCAGAGTTGAGAGAGACGAAGACTCCACAGAATCTGGATCAAAGAAGGATGCTGGTGAGATTGAGATAGTTAGAGTGGATAGGTGAGATTGAGAGAAGAAAGAGGACGCTGATGAGATTGAGAGAGTTAGATTACAATTGAGGAAGCAGTCTAGGGGAGCGACTAGGGATCCGTTTCGCAAACTGCCATAAGTCATTTATAAGTGCTTATTCATATAAATCGAGACAAATATGTGGAGGAGATTGTCTCGTTTTACGGAAAAGCACTGTTGAACGTGCTTATGAAAATAAGCTAGTCCATTCCAAACAGGACCTATAGCGTAAGCATACAAAATATAAACCCTTATTCATCTTCCTTCATTCTTTCTTTCTCTCCCTTACAGGTTTGAATCCTCGTGGTCCTTCCTCACTTTTTTTTAAAAAATATTTCATAAGCAATTTCATCTTTTCATTAATAATTTAAAATAATTTTTTGCTTCACTCCTATAACACTAATTTATCCTTTTACATTTTTCAATTTTTTTTGGGAATTTTCTCGAAAAAGAATTCGGCATTTACAGGGCAACTTCCGAGTATTTAGCCACCGAGACGAGGCCAACCCGGGAATGAAAAGTAATTAAGAAACTTTCGCGCT
>JANTPZ010002341.1:0-22077 GCA_025593235.1 Vachellia pachyceras
AATATGTTTATAAAGGTCTTAATTCTTGCATAACACGTTTGCTTTGAGCCACTGCAGCTGAGGAAGGTTACTGAACGGTCTAGACCTGAGACAGCACCAAAGATAGATGAAAGAGATTCACTGTTAGAACAGATAAGAACAAAGGTTATAGCTAGCTACTTTTCTCCCCTTTCTTGGGTTTTGTTTTTAACCCTATTTTCGGAGCAGTATTATAACCTAAATAACTTTTTGGTTTCCTCAGTCCTTCAACTTGAAGCCTGCTGCGGTAACCCGACCCAGCATTGGAGGTCCAAAAACAAACTTAAAAGTTGCTGCCATTTTGGAGAAAGCTAGTGCAATTCGCCAGGTCCCCCCCCCCACCCCCGGTTCTTTATTACTATAAATATCTCTTTATTATTAATGTCGCCGGCTCTGTTCCATCATATTGCTTTTCTCCAGCTAACTGATACATTAATGATTGAAATAGGCTTTGGCTGGAAGTGATGATGAAGATGATGATGCGGATGGTTGGAGTGATTCGTGAATTTACAAAGTGAAGTGTTCGCATTTGATGAATGTCTTGCCACCATGGTTGCTGCCATGAATCATCAGACGTCAAATCCTCAGCTGTAATAAATAGGAAACCTCCCTAATATACGAGATTCTTTATCCTGCTCCTTGTCCATACATGATAAGTGGCCCCCTCTTGGCACAAGGATGTATGAACAGTAGTGTAAGCTTGCGGTTCAGCATTGATCCAGATCCAGTTTCCATAGGTGAAAACGACTTTAACAGAGTTTTTCAACAGATTGCAGAGACTCAGGTTCGGCGAGCAAGCGCTTGACCAATCTATGGATATATTTCTCATGTAAGCATGTGAATATTTGTGTGTGGGTAGCATAATTTTTTTAGCCCTATATATTTCCAATTTTGCAATGCTGTAATATGCCTTTTGCCTCATTTATCATGCACTTCATTTGTGACTTCCTTCAGTGCTGTAATATATATAGTAAAATCATGTTCATGTACAGTTGTCAGTAGCGCTTATGCTTATTGATTGCTCTCTGTGGCAACTATTTCTGTTGTATGCATAGCAATATAATGGTAAACTTGGCCTCCGAAGATTAAATCTTGATTACAAATTTAGCTTCCATGTTTCACAGTAGTTCTGGCATTAATCTTTATTGTAGCTATTTACCCGTGTAATTTTATCTGATATAATTTATAATGTGTTGAGCTGTTCACTGTATATATGTGATCTTATTAATTAATAGTCGAATCGACGCTAATTTCACGTGATCTTTTCGGTGAAAACACGTTAATTTAATATATAAATTTAAATGTTATTGGGCCTTGAGTTATGACATAGATCTTGTGACTTTTTTTCGGTTTTTAATTAATGTGCAAATGTGGTTTGGAAGTTGTTGTTCAAAAGCAATCCAACCATTTAAATTGTCAGGAATGATTAGACATGGAAACATGCCACAGTATTCTTCATCCTTAATAGACTCGGCCTATTATAGGCCCTTTTTCATGCTTGGGTCTACCCTGTACAAGGCTTACCTTGCCTGAAGACGGTTAAAAAGTCTCCATTTTAAAAACTAAAGTTATATAAATTAATCTAAATTATCCAAAATAAATAATAAAAACCCACAACTATACATAAAAATATTGATGTGAATACATCGGCACTATATACATAGGCATCTTTTAAAACCCACAACTCAAATTGAGTAGCATGCCTACAAGCATTTCAGAATGGTTCTAGAAACATAAAGAAGGCTCTCAAGTTGTCCATCCCTAAAATTTAATGACATTATTCTATAAGCATAACTCTGAGAGAACTCCAAAACTCTACAGAGATTACACTTGTTAAATAAGTAGCAATTTGAGTAAGATATTCATAGTAACCTCAGGGAGTTTTAAAACCCTCGCAGAAAAACTGTTACAAACTTGAACAAACCTAAGATCGAATTATGGAGGGTGAGAATCTAAGATGAGTACAACAATAAAGTTAAATAAAACAATAAGGAATAATAAAAATTAATAAGATCAACAATTCCTTTTTTCTTCTTTTCACTTTTTTTTCCTTTTTTGGCTTTTTCTTCTTTTCCTTACCTTCCTTTTTTTGTAACTTATTTTTCTTTTTACATTTTTTAATAAAATCAATAAGCAAAAATGCTAAAGAGGTACATGATATGTTAAATAAGACCCTAAAATTAAAAACTTTACCCTCATTGTTTCTATGTAATGATTCTTGGCTCGGGAAAAAGCTCAAAATAGTAAACCACGTGAAATGGCAAAAATGATATTGTGAAGTTTTGAAAAGCTATGGAGATTTTGAAAGTTGAATTGAAATGTTTATGTGAGCAGAAGATAAGTGAAAAAAATTTTCTATTTGGGGAACGTGTTTAGAAGTCTAAGCAACGGAAGGGAAGTAGAACTTAACTCTAATGTCAATTGATGCATGATGAGGAAGGAGAATGGGAGAAGAGAGTGGAAGAAAAAGAAAGGAGAAAAAGAGAGAATAGAGAAGGGAGAACAACAAGGATGAGGGAGAACTAGATAAAAATGGGGAAAAGAGAATTCTAAGGGGGAAGAAAATTAATATTATTCAAATCATCAAACATACAAAGTAAATAAGTTAAAGTCCAACTCTAAAATTAATGACAGAATATTATAAAAATTTAGAATTAAATATAAATCAACCAATAGTAAACCTAAATATTATTTTATAATAATAAATACCCTAAATACATCAAACTGATTGCTATTATTTTGCTGATGGATCGTGTTCGTGTGGGGATTATTGGTAAAGTTTTGATGTGATATGAATTCTGAACACATTGTCTAACCCGCTTTAACCTCAGACTTCCTCTTGATTGCGTCGATAATTTGGAATGGAATACTTGGTTCCAAGAAGTTCCATGTGTCCTTATTTCATTGTTTTGGAATCATGGACTCATGAGAAGATGGCTGGTGGCCCCGGGGAATAAGGGGTTCCGAGGCAATTTAAGATTCCTCGTGAATTACCGACAGGACATGATTGAGTTGGGTTGATTATTATAACAGAAGGAACCATAGTTAGAATAAAAGTGTATCTATATTTAGTATCTGACGGTACCTCGAATAGAATTATTTTGGATGAGATGACACACTTTAACAAAAAAAAAATGATTTTCAAGCAGCCGAGGTGCTACAAATTCTTTTCAACTTTTGATGTGGCTTGACATAGTATTGCTTATATCCTTCAATCCGTCAATTTGCGGCCATGTCGAACATTTCAAGTAGTATCCTCCGAGTCCCTTTCTATCTCTTTATGCACTATGGATTCTCTTCTTTTACTCGTTATCTAAATCCTGCTGAGACCTGAATCTCTTTTCTTGCCATTTCGTCATCAATTTATGAATCTATGAAGTATAATTTTTAAGGGAAAGCAAATTCCATACATCTCCAATCAAATGGATCGAGATTTCTTACTGAAATTACTGAGACATTTGAAAGAGATAAGACAGCGGAGTGTAATAACATACAAGGGATTTTAGATTTGTCATGTCACATTGTCGAATTAATAGATATACTTCCTTCATAGAACATCTTATTAATAATGATATTTATTAGAACATACCTTCGCAAAGAGAGACAAAAATGTTAGTGATCGAGTGTTCCTTTTTTCTGAGAAAGACGACCCAAAACGGAATTACTGATCTAGTGTTACTTGTGCTGACTTTTTTTCCAAGTGACACCTTTCGAAATTTTATAGGTCCCCTACGACTACGAGTCGTTTGACTACTTCGGAAGTGTTAGTCGTTTGACTATTTTTGAGTCAATCATACTTTTGTTTCAATATTGGTGTTAACAAGTTTCTAATTTTGATTAGAATAAGGTTTGAAACTTTACTTATTGTTCCTTTCGCCGCCCCATATTAGAAAGTCAACCCTTCTCCTCTGTAAAGTTTCGATTTTCGAGTCTTCCAACGGCTGATTCTGAATAAAAGGCTCTCTCCAGAAAAATAAACAAATCATGATCTCCTGAAGCATAAAATCAAGAGCTAAAAGGGTAAGAACTTTGAAGCTGAAATCTTCTGTCGATATCTTGGATTATTAATCTTAAAGAAACGAATAAATGGAAGACCGAAATTCATCTTATGCTTGGGCGAACCAGTTAGCCCACTTCTCGTAAGTCTCAAATCCCAATTTAGACAATCATCTTCCCAACGATTGAAGAATGGAGAACAGAAAGGAGAAAGAGAGCACCGGTCGTCTGCCGCTGTCGGAGGTGGTGGCAGATTGTGTTAGGCGGTGGTTTACGGATACATTGAAGGAGGCTAAAGCAGGGGATATCAACATGCAGGTGTTGTTGGGTCAAATGCATGGTGTGGGAAACCGGACTGGACCGGCTGGTTCGAACCGGAAACCGGACTAACCGGAAAACCGGTCCGCTTTGGTGATTGACCCCGGGTCAGTTCAAACCGGTGTGAACGGGTTTGACCCGGTATTAACCCGGCTAAACTGTCGAGTTAGGTGGGTCAACCGGGTTAATTTTTTTGCATGGGTGAGGGACGAAACAGCATCGTTTCATCTCTTAAAAAAATAAAAAAAATAAAATTTAAAAATTAAAGTTTCGTCTCATCCTCTGGATTTCTATTATCTCATCATCTCTGCAACCATGGACACAGAACAGGAAGAGATCAAGTTTCTGGGCCTCTTCGGATTCTTCAGAGTCCTTCAAGATCATATCATCATGGGGAAAGATCTTCACCCAGATCACCCTCACCCTCATCCTGGCCCTCTCCTTCATCTACCTCCTCCACATAGAAGTCACCAACCTCCTCCTACGAAAAATCTTCTACAACTCCCAAGAGATGAGCATCGCTCTTTTTGGCTCTCCCCGCTACGACAAGCTCTCCGATCTTGTCTCCTCCGAATGGGCCATTTTCTGGCTCTTCAAGATCATCTACTTCACTCTCCTCCTTATTTTATCTCTCCTCTCCACCTCCGCCGTCGTCTACACGGTCGCATCCGTGTACACCGCTTGAGACTTTACCTTCCGTAAAGTCATGAACGTTGTCCCCAAGGTTTGGAAACGCCTCATGGTTACTTTCCTGTGCATCTTCGCCGCCCTTATTGCCTATCACATCATCGCATTCTTAGTTGTATTCATATGGGCAGTGACCATGGGAATCAGGTCAAATGGAGGGATTGCACAGTGTTTTCCTGCTGAGACAACGTTCAAAAATGAAAGCGTGATGTTAGTGTTTTCGTACTGCCTTAAGAGATTCAAAATGAAAGGGGTGAGGCAAAGTGTAATAAACAATGGGTGAGGCAAAAGAGTGACGGTGATGAGTTGTGACATACTAACATGTGATGGCATAAGTTGACATGTGGGGTGCAAAATCATGTGGGAGAGAAGGGAGGAAGAAGAAAAGTAAGGAAAGAGACAAAGAGTTTAAAAATAAAGAATAATGTTAATCTTAATTTTATTGTAAAATAATATTATTGAAAAGTATATTTTTAATTTTTTATTCCTCATTGGTTTGACTCCGATCTGATCCACTGACCCTTAACCCACCACTTTAACCGGTTCAATCACCGATCTGGTTTCCTGTACCTTGGTTAGACGTATTACAACGGTTATGGAGTTCCCAGAGATGCTCAAATGGTAGGTTGTCTTCTTGGCATTCCGATTTAATTTTCTGAGTAATCTCTCTCTCTCTCTCTCTCTCTTGTTAATAGCAGTCATTTACAAGTTAGATGTGTCCGTCACGCGACTACGAAAATTGAAGATCCTTTGGTTAATGCAATCCAATCATTACTCATTAAGCCATCTTTTGTTAGCTCCGATGAGCCTTCCGTGGATTCTTCTTGTGGTCAATCGATTAGGGTAGTTGCGTGTTGATTGTAATGTTCTGCAGTGCTTGGAGAGGTTGATTACGTCGTGTGTTTGGATTATAATTGATTCATGATCAGTACCTGAACTTCAATACACTATTGTCCTCTTGAAAAGAGATGTTAGCCTCCTAATTCTGTTCCTACTTTCTAAAAATACTTTAGAGATCAGAAATGAAATTAATCCTTTCTATATCCTGATACATGTGCGCGCTCGCGCATGTCTAGTTTCTCTAAAGCCAAAAATTACCCATTTCTATTTGTATGTGCTGCAGTACTCTCATGTATATGTATTAGAAAGTGGCTTTTTGAGTTTGTAGTGCCAGATATGTTCAGTACAGTTCAAACTCGTTGGTTTAAGGTGTCAAATTTTTATTGACCCAAATGTTAGTGAAAATTCATCTAAATAGCTTCTAGTAGGAACTCCATAGCTTCTAACGGCACATACGATGATAGAAGTACCTGTGGAGGTAGTTGTTTGGTTTTGAAGACTAAAATTGTTTGCTGAATGCTGGGAATAAAGGGAAGAATTTGGCTCACCAAAGCCTCAAGAACAAGGTCTTCAGTTTTGGAAAGTGGGTGACAAGCATCCGGGTAATCCTGCCTTTCCTGACAGCTTCATTGTTCTTTTGCCATTCTTGAAGGAATCCAGAATCCCATGTTTTTTTTTCTTTTGATGCATCATTGCGAGGATATAACGCAAGTGATTCTGATTCTGATGAATTGAAGGGTGATTCTTGAGCAGATTAATCTCGGCTTATGTCTAAACATACAAGTGGTGAGTCATATCCCTATCTATAGCAACCTCTTATGACTCCGTTTTAGCACACTTCATGAGAGAGATCTTGAAACTCAAATCGTTTGCTGTCTTCCTTAGCCAGATCCAAAATATGCCTCTTAAATTCAGCTCCACAAGAATTGGATTTTAATTCTAACTTGGGGGATTAATCCAATGGACAAACCAAGAGAGGCCTTCGATTCTCAATGAAGCCATTGGATCAAGGGATACACAAATTAAATCTACTTTATGATGTAACTCTCTATGCAAGTGCCAAAGGCTAAAACTACATTAAATGATGAAACTCTGTGTAATCTGTTTTGTGATGTTTCTTAATTCTCAACTTGTTAAAATCCCTTTCAGCTTGTCATGTAGGCGTGTATGCTAGGCTTGTGTGTAAACTAGGCTCCCTGGATATTCCAAAGAGTGCTTCCACAATTTTCCAGTTGGTTTCTGTGTGAGCATGTTGGTTTTTGGCAATGGAGGCTACCTTCCCCACTTCATTTGCTTTAAAGAGTGTGCGAACTCCAAGGGACGTTGTAACAGTAGCAATAGTACTTTGTCCGGATGGAATGAACATCATTGTAACATTATTTTGTTTGTTCATGATTATCAAATATGTCCTTACCTTTGTCAACAATAGATTCAATCTCTGAATCTTTTAAACACCGTTGACTTGATTACATCTTGAGAGAGAGAGAGAGAGAGCTAAATGTAGAGATGGTGATATCTAAGACTAAAGTCGTCTTTCGTTGGGGGGTTAATCTCATATAGAAATGTCTCGTTTTTTTTCCTGTAAGGAAACTGGGGCAAAGGCCACTTAGGGTGGGTTAGTGAAAGACGGAAGTAGCCGCACTCTGAAACAGTGAAATATGGTAGGAGCACTCACAGACTTGTTATGATGTATCGATACCTTGCGTACGAACCGTGTACTGAATAATAGTAATGAGCCTTTAAGAATTGTTTTATAAGGCACATTTATCGTGTTAAGCCACTGTTGAGTCATCAGTCTTCCCATTCACACCAACAAATCATTTAATATTTGATTATTCAAAAAAAAAGTGAGAATGTTAACACATCTTAAAAAATTAGTATTGGAAGTGGCAATCAGTACGTTAATGAAGCAATCAAAAAGGTTTTGCCCCGAGGATCCGCATGGCCTACTCCATTAAACTCTTTTTTTTTAATAACATGGACATTTGAATCATTACTTATTCTTCTTCCTTTTTTTTGCGAAGCATTATTGTTCCTCTTCTTTATACTTGGTTTATTATTTAGTTGGAGTCTAATTTTGCAGTAACTTTTTATTAATTGAGAAACATGTAAAAATGATGTGTGATTTGTTGTAATCAAGGTTCAAAACACAGATCGGATATTGAATTGGGTGAGATAGTAATTCACCTCAGGGGTTTTCAACTTTTCTTACCCACTCACCGGAGGACAATTAACAATGAAAATTTGGCTTTCACTTTCACTTTTTAATTTTAGGGTATTGGAGTTGCACTCTTTCAACTGGCAACTGCACTTAGTCGGTCCAATCATAATTTAACTAAATTTTAAGGGGGTATTTGGATTAACTTTTAAAAAATGATTTTACACAATTTGAGGTAAGTATGTGAATTGAGTTTTATTTCGACTTATGTGAAAATGCTTCTAGGAGTCTAACAAACAACCTACATTTTGATCAACGCAACTACTATAGTTTCAGCATAACAGTTTTGCGCGTGTTTGAGAATCCATTAAAAGAGTGATTTTACGGATTTCAAGATAAATATATGATAGGAGTTTATTGATATTCCTATTGTTTCTTACCTCCACTTTCAGCTTATTAATCTCTTCATGTAATTAAAGAGGCATGCATTTTAGTGGGGTAAAACATAAACAAAAAGAATTGATAGAGATGAAGTAGATCGAGTAAAATGGTTGATTTTGGTTTTCAGGGGATGAAACCCAATAGCTACTCTTTGTTCTCTCGTAATGAGAAAGGGTGTACTTAATTTATCGGGATCTTGCAGCCTAAATTGCATCAAGTTCTTTTCTCAAGATTCTTTTAAACGTGCGAGTCCCGAGATTGAGCCTGAATTCTTTATAGAAAGTATAATATAAATGTGAGTAATTGGGGAAAAAAAGGAAAAGGAATGGCATAATTTAAGAACATGTCAAATCTACGTGGAATGATAGAGGGACATATGAAGCAATATAAAATAGATAGGAGGCAATATCTTCATACAAAGGGAAAGCTGATGACGAGTATTATTTGTAGGTAAAATAATACAAGCGCGCGCGCGCACATATATAGGATGAAGATATGAAACAGGATTAGTGCAAAGGGAAATTAAAGCTTAATGCAGTGCGTGGGAGATGATCAGATATAATCAGGGACATAAGTGTATAGTTTGTAGACAGAGAGGAGAGCTGAAAGAGCTAAGCAAACGAAGGCCATAACTGAAGTGGCAATGGCTGTGGCTGAAGAGTCCAAAAACATATCCAACTTATGATGTATCCCATAATTCCTCATCCCACTTATTGTGCGTGGCATCCCTGAAGATGCTGCTGATATCATCAGATATGCCATCACCTGTAATCACCACCACACAGTCTCCACACTCATTATCTATCCATCATCCAAAATTAAAGAGAAGAACAAGGAATATAATGCCAAACCTCATCACCAAGAAAGTCGATCAACGGCATCTTTTTGGGCTGAAGAAGGTCTTTCCTGTTGCACAGTACCTGAACATGACGATACACTTGACCCGCAGTGTATATTGTGGATATGATCCTCACAGCCAGGACGTACCTGTTATTCCAAATTCCCATTCATCCATTTAGTTAGTTCAAAAACCCTGAAGCAAGATGGGTTCTTGATGAGACTGTGTTGAACCATGCATTAATAATGAGTCTACCTGTATTCTTCGAATTTATCGAAGTCAAGGACATGGCCGTGCCTATTGCTGGCCATGGCGATGAAACCAACAAAGGAAAGAAGCAGAGCCATGAACCTCAAACCCAATATGCTTCTTTCCAACAAATCCTCCCTCTTTTTTCGCCGCGGCATGTCACCAGAAACCCTATCACCAACTCCGAGCGCCGCCGGGGCCTCATGATCCGCTGCAGCCTGCTGATCAGACTGAAGTTGGGTCTTCTCTTCTGAGGGCTCGCCGTCGCTGGACATATCTCGGTCTGATTTACTCAAGAAAGAAGAGGAAAATTAAATGCATAAGAAAAGGAGCACGTACTTGGTGCTTCTCTGTTTCCCTATATAGGTACAACGATATTTAAGGTGTCAGTGTGGACAAAAGCAGCTCTTCATGGCAAAATGAGTAGTGTCACTTGCCTTGCTACAATGGTTGCCTTGCTGCTGAGTTGGATATTTTTTTTATTTTATGATAAGAAAAACAAAACAGCCTCATAGCCTCAAAGTTCTATTTGGCCAATACTTATAGCATTGGGCCAACAATAAGTAATCAATAATAATGTAGAAAAACTGTTTGCATTGAGATGAATATTTGACTATCTAGATCCGATCATTGTCACTTGATGTTTGTACCAAAATGAGCCTTTAATTTGCTCGTAGGTCTCTCAATGTTGCTTACTTGTTTGTTTCTTTTTTCATTTGTGTAAAATTCATAGTTAAACATTGTAAATTTGGCACCCACTCATTTATGCAAATCCAAATTTATAGGATCGGAATTTTGGCTTCTACTACCTCCAAGGGACATTTTTATGACGTTCAGTCACTAAACTAATTGAGCTTAAGCCATGATATTAGCTAATACTTAAATCAGGTTCTGAAGTAAATAAAAAAATAACATCCATCGGGAAAGCCATGTTGTAATATGATAGGGTAATATATCATTTTTGCCCCGGAAGTATCTATTTTAGATCACTAAATATCCAGAAGTTTTTTAGGACTATATTTGCCCCGGAAGTTTATAAAATATAGCATTTGTGACCAGAGCAATGGATACTTAACATTCACCGTTTACATGATAGGACACATCCAAATGACACAAAGGCATATGAATGAGATCTGGAGATAAAGATACAAATTTGCACTTGATCATTCGAATGAGCCTTATATTCATGCAAATAAAGGTCTCATCTTCAGGAGATGAAGATACAAATTTGCGCTTGTTCATTTGAATGTGAGGCCTATATTCATTCGAATGAAGACCTCATCTTTAGAAGATGAAGATACAAATTTGCATTTGCTCATTCAAATAAGGCTTATGTTCATTCGAACGAATGTCTCATCTTCAGCTTATCCTAATGAGCTCTAGAGATAAAGATGCAAATTTACATTTACTCATTTGAATAAGGCCTATGTCCATTCGAATGAGGGTCTATGTTCTTTTAGTTTCTTTTCCTTTTTGTCCAAATGATATATCTCAAACCGCATATACAATTGATTTAAATTTCTTGCCTATGAAACTGGACTCATAACATGGTTCATAGACACTAAGAACAATCTCAAAGCATTTTATATGGAGGAGATATGAATTTCAAAACTTGGTGGTCAGATTTGATACTTCATCATTGACCTTTCATCCGTTTAGTTATCATATTTTTCGGAAGATAGAAAGTTTGGGAATTATTTTAGTTTTATTGGTAAGTAGTCTCGAAGGACTTTCCAAGGATATGTCATTTGTTAAATTTAGAGTTGAAATAAATAAGTTACAACCATTTGAAGTTGTCATTTCTAAACCGCACCTGTTGGAGCCACTGAAAGTCTGAAACCTTGGTTAACATCTAAGAAGAACAAAAGGAACGTCAAGTACCTGCCATCAATGGTTGATATCAGCATTAAGAATAAGTATGTGTACGTAGATGTTGGAGCTCGAAGTTATGGCTCTAGCATAGGAAGTTGGTTCAGGAAACAGTATACAAAACAGAACAAGACCTTCCATGTGTATGCAATTGAAGCTGATAAAACTTTTCATCAAGAGTACGGGTTGAAAAAGGGAATCACGTTGTTACCTTATGCAGTTTGGGTGAAGAATGAGACCTTGACCTTTGAAATCCATAGAGAGCCTGGTAAGCATGTGGAAACTGAAGGTAGAGGAATGGGTAGGATTCAACCTTTACAGATTGCCGGTGACCATGACGGGGAAGTGGAGAAGATTCAAGGGTTTGATTTTGCGGAATGGTTGAATAACACAGGTTCAAAGAATGATTTTTTTGTGATGAAGATGGATGTGGAAGGTGATGAGTTTGATCTGATTCCGAGGTTATTTGAGACTGGAGCTATTTGTTTGGTAGATGAGTTTTTTTCTGGAATGCCATTATAATAGGCGGCAGAGATGCTGCCCTGGGCAGAGGAGTTCCAAGTATGGGAGAACATATGAACAGTGCTTGGCACTGCTCTATTCTCTTAAACGAAGGGGGGTTCTGGTTCATCAATGGTGGTGAAAATGTTAAATCCTTTCACACATGCAGATGTTCTGAACAGCATTTTTATTCCCTTTTACCTTCCCTGCGTTTCTTCAGAGTTTTTAGCTTTTAAACCCACCAACACTGAGGAGTGTCATATGCGTTTCAGTTTCCTTTTATTTCTACAAAGCGCAATCGATAGAATAACATTTGTTGCATGAATCTCATCTGGTTTCAAAACAAGTTGTCGTTTGTTGTCGCTGTTGCTGTTGCTGTTGCTACTGCCATGATGATAATGCATGCAAAAAATAATTCAGATTTTGGCCATGCTTAAACTTTCAATTGTAAACTAGAGTGGGTGTTGTATTCACATGAATCCATGAGTCATGCTGTGCAAACATTATAGTTATATATATATATATATGACAGTTTGCAGAAGGTGGCATTTCACCTGGACGTACCGGTTTGGGACCTGTTCGCTGGTGGGGGTCATGGGAGGGATATGCGAGGGTCTTGCGGGGAGAGCAAGAGTGAATCCAAGTCAGTCGTGTCCTTTTCTCGTACTGTGCCGAAGGCGGATTTTTCTCAAATCGTATTTGCTCATGTGCATGTGGGAACACTGACAGGAATTTCCCACCAATATATTATACAAATGACAATATGACATAATATTCTCTTTTCTTATGTCTGGAAGCAATTGAACCAAGTAATATAAATAAATAATTAATTTAAATTTAAAACTTGATGTAATGTCAAAAAAAAAAAGATCTTCAGCATTGGTCCACAATATTGTCCATGGAAGGCTCACATTTCATAGCTCAACGAAAGTTCAACCATGAAGTGACAATGACACTTCAAAACATGTATTAAATAATAATTATTGCAGAATATAATAGAAGGCAGGTCATCACCGGTAATGGGTGGGGTTGTCGCTGGTTATGGAGAGTGGAGGCAGATGTGGAAAGTGCAGAAGATATATCAAACGCAGCCTTAGAAACTCCAGTACGATTTTTTTCTTCCAGCAGTTTTCTTGGCTCAAAAGAATCTTTTTTTACGCATTTTGGATCGTTTGGCTCTTAATTTTGCATTTTTATTTTTCTTTTTTAAGAAATCCAGTTAAGACGTACGGCTACCGCGAATTCAGAGATGGAACAACCAGAAACCCTGCAATCTCATAGCACAATATCCCAATTTCGAGCTTATATCAGAATGACAACTTCTTCTGTTGCAGTAACCTCTGTCTTAATCTATTCGAGCTTTTCCGGTCTCGAGCCTTCCTCCAATTTTCTCGCCGGTTTCGTCGAGAACCTTTTGGGATCCGACTACAATTTCCTGGAGTTCCCTTGCTTTTGGAAATACCATCGTTGGGCCTTTGGATATGGGAGGATGTTGCAGTTATGAGATTTCCTGTGGAGACAAGGTGATCAGGCACATGGATGATAGAGAATATAGTCGCCGAGATATCGCTCACGAGGATTCCGGAGCTCGAATAAGATTAAGAGGTTCCTCTAAGTTTGTATCAATAATGTACTGCCAACAAGGAAGTAAAGGCATTAACCAAGATGCATTAACGGTTTTGGAGGTAAAAATTCTCTGGGTTACTAGCTATTTAGATTTTTATTGAAAAAGTTGTGATAATGCATTTAGTCCGTTTAGGAATGCGGTAGATAAGTGTTTTTACTTAAGGTAAATATATGAAAGAGATTATATTGTTTTACTAAAAAACACTGTTGAACAGGCTTTTAGACTTCATAGAAGTGTTGCCAAACAGAATCATTATTGATATAGATTTGTTGAGGGAGGTGATGACGGAGAAGGAAAATGAAAGGAATATTTTATTAAACATCAAACATTCAAACCTCCCCCAGCCCCTCTTTTATATTTTGTTTCATCCCTTTCCCTTTGTTCTCCTTCCAGCCCTCAAACATACAATTAGGGTGAATAATCATTGGTCGTATACTGAAGCGTAACCCTTTTTAGTTGATGAACACATTCGTTTTGGATTCACGTTTGATATAAGACATATGATCAGGGATTTTCTAGAGAAAAAGACACGATCTTCTGCGGTGCGTTTGATGGTCATGGTCCTCTTGGACACAAGGTATCACAATACATACGCGACAATCTTCCAGCAAAAATATGTGAATCAATCAAAATGACTCAACACAGGAAGGTCAGCAAACTCTGGGATCCTTATCCTCGAAACAGAAGTAGCCATGTTAATGTGTATGGTGGAAATGACCAAAACATGTCCCTTGCTTCATGGGAGAGCAGCCTTGTCACATCTTTCAGTGAGATGGATGGAGATGTTGCTCGAGACATCAACACTGATAGCTTTTCCAGCGGTACCACTGCTGTAACTGTAAGCCTATGGAAATGCTAGCCTTCACATTTAACTTTTTGATGTTATTGTAATATATACATAAAAGAGCGAATCTTTCAGCATTGATAAAATTACTACTATATAACTTAAACGTTATGGGTTCAAATACTACAAATAGTTTTCTGTTCATATCTCTTCGGACCCTATCCGGTGGGAACCCTTATCACTAGCTGACATTTCGATTAGCACCCTAAATAAGAGGTTGGGACAAAAATAGTCCCTACTTAAAGAAGCAGAGTTTAGGGGTGTTTAAGACATTTTATTATAAGCTCACTTTAAGTGCAGGGGGTTCTACTTTATTTTTCTAGTTATAAAATAATTGCTATAGAATTTTTTTAGTTAAATGACTTGGTAAACAATGAATGACATTTAGGGATGGGAATACGGGTCAGTTCGCGGGTTACAGGCCGGCCCGCACGGGTTGGCGGGCTGGAATCCCCAGCCTAAACCCGCCACGGTCAACCCACCAACTTTTTTATTTTATTTTTTATAAAAATAATTTTTTAAAATATTTTTTACCCATTTTTTATAAGATTGCATATTTTCATTATTATCTTTTCAATCTTATCAATAAGTATTCAATAATTTCCTAAAAATAGAATTTAATAATACCTTTTCTTTTATAAAAAATATTGGGATTGAAAAAACAAAAAATATATAAAATAATTTTTAAAAGAAAAAGCAGGTTAGGCGGTTGACCTGCCAACCCGTGGGCTCAAGATCCAATTTTGGCAGGCTGACCGATTGGCCTGCGTATTCCCATCCCTAATGACATTACTCTTATCCTTTAGAAAAAGGTTTTACATCTAAAGAAGTGCCATCCCAGACATATGGCTGATCACTTTTATTCATAAATCAAAATTTGATGGAGTGACCAAACGGTCCTCCAGCATGGCCCATTGCCTTTTCTCATGGGAGTTGGTGGAGAACTTGTGGCCGTTTATGATGCTAAATCACGGCCCACTGGGTTTTTTATGCCCATAATACTTGCAATATGTTTTTTCTTGTTAAATTTTTTAAAAAATCAAATAATTGTATATTAAAGAAGTAGGGAAGAAAGGGGATGGTGCAAGGGCAAAAAAATAAATCAATATTTAAATTTTCATATATTTACTGTCCAACAATGGATCCGTTTGAAAATATGGTAAATAAGTATTTTTATACAAATCGAGATAAATATGAGAATAAGATTATCTCATTTTACAAAAAAATACTATTTAACATGTATTTGGGCCTTCCTGAGCCAAACAAATACAGTTTTAACCATATCATGTATGGAGTCTCACGAAAACAATATATATATATATTTATATCAATCATGTATGCAATATGAATACACGGTATAAACATGATGAATGAGACACTTAAATATTTTTGTGCTTTTATTCTTTAAAATACAAAAAATGACCGATAAATATAAAGATAAACAAATCTAAATATATAACTCACACATAAATTTATATTTGATTTATATATTCACACCTACATGTTGTCAAGGACAAAAATAATAGGAGGAAAAATTAACATGAAATGTTTGTTAGAAACATAGTTTTTTAATTAGAAAATCATGCAAATACTGTGAATATGATAAAAGGAAAATGTGTAAATTCAGAAGACGCAACCTATGTCGTATAAATAAATTAAACAAAATGTTAACCACAATAACGCAAAAGAAAGTAAATTTCCTATTTCTTCTAACTTTTGAGTTTTGATGGGCACCCCTTATTTATTTTAGTCCCTAATTATTCATGCTTACTACTAGTATACTATAATTTCATTGACTTCAACTGGGAATGTTTAAATATGATATTAAACATATTTTACATTCAATAAAAATGGGAATTGTGCATTTTATTAGAGTCCAAAATCAATATCAATGAGTCGTAAATAATATGACTCCTAACACTTTAAGTTCTAAATATTTCTTTTAAAGCAAGAATTTGTTTTGTAATTTTTTTTTTTGTAAATAAATGCTGCGAATACGGTATGACCATTTGCTATAAACGGCTGTTAACTCAATACTGGCATTTGGCGCTTGTTTGTGCTCTTGCTCCTTACGGCGAAGCTCTCACTCTCTCAAGTTATTAGTGGCAGAGTACATTTCTCTTTTCCAACTCTCATCCTCTGTGATTTCTTTTGCATGCTCTGTTAATCATCTCTATATTATAGGAATTCTGGGAAAGCTAATCGCACAATCTTTGTTATAGTCTTTGATGTATTGATTTTAAGCGCAATGCACTCTTGGTTTTTAAATTTTCTGGTGATTTCTGAGCTCATGAGTTTAGGGTCTAAGCCTATTTGATCAGTCATGAATTTTTGAGTGTCGTTTTTTTGGCTTGTTTTCTGTCTCGTCGTCTTTCAATTCACATTCCGATTGGCGTTCTGCATTGTATAATTTTAAGCTGAATACCAAAACCTTTTCTTTTTATGAACTAGCTTTCGAAACGGTTTTTATTCGGCCATAAATGGAAATGATAGATTTATTTTTTAGTGATAGGTCCTGTGAATTGGAATTTTTTCCAGGATCACCTTTCTGGGTACTGGATAAACTTCCCTCCTCGAGATTTCATTGTGTTATTGACATTATTTTTCGATTGCTAATCAGAATTATGGACCTTTTTATCTGTTAATTTTATTGGGACGTGTGCTAGATTCATTGGTGTCTTGCAGATAGCGATGTTTCAAACCTGCATGAGCTGATAAGGATGTTTTGGGGACTGTGTGATTAATTTTGACTTCTTTAAAACGGTTGGGGCGTCCTGGTGTTTTTTTTTTTGGGGGGGGGGATTAGGATCTTCTTTCTTCATCGTTCTCTGTTTCTGTTTTAGTATGCCCAGTTCTTTTGTACCTCTTGTGTGAGATTAGAGTAACTTAACTTCTGCTGTAACTTCCTTCGGTTATTGGAAGGAAGAATATTATGGCTTCAATCAATTCCAGTGTTGTTTTACCTGTTTTGTTGAGTTATTTCATTTTCTAGTGTTGTCTTTCCTACTTTTCGGTTCTATCACATTCATACTTCCTCATCTTTCATCCAGAAAGGATCTGTTTCATAACTTACAATAAGGGAAAAGGCAAACCAGCTGCAACAACTATTTGTTCAAAGAGGGGCGGGGGAGCCAAAGGCTTGCATGCTATTTTTTTAGTTCATTTGAATACTCTTGTTATATTTTATATTTACTATTGACCTATTGGTCTAGTTCTTTGGCAAAGGTTGAAATTTTTTATCATTTGATGGATACATTGTCAAAATATTTCTGAATTATATTTCTTTAAGGTTGCTTTCTTTCTATAGATTGCCGATACTATGAGTTATCTTTTATACCAGGATGGGAGTAGGAAGGAAAACACAAACATTCTATGTCAACGGGACCCAATCTCTCTTTCCGAATTCACCTGTCGGTTCTGTATGTGGCAGAAATTTGAAAAAAGGTCAACTTGGTGGTGTAATATTTGGTTGCAAGAATGCTACGATTAAAGAGTGTTTATCAAAACAGCTATTTGGTTAGTCTTTTGCATTTGATTGCTTTTTTCAGAAATTCTTGGAATAGCTATTTTTTGGGAGTAAAAAAAAACAATAAAAGTGACATTTTTGTGCACATATACAAATCTCCATCCTTTATGAAATGCCACACTCAGATCTTTCAAATAAACTTAAAAAAACAATAAAAATGACATTGTTGTGTGCATAAAGAATTTATGCTATTGATTTCAACCTTTTCTCAGGCTTACCAGCTCAACACTTCTCCTTTGTAAAGAATATTGAACCTGGGCTGCCTCTCTTTCTGTTCAACTATAGTGATAGGAAACTTCATGGAATCTTTGAGGCAGCTAGCAAGGGGCAATTGTCTATAGACCCTTATGGATGGACTGCTAATGGCTCAGAGAGAACACAGTATCCTGCACAGGTTAATATATAACTGCTAAACTCTGATTGATTTATTTCTGCTTCTATTGTAAGTTATCTTGGTCATGATTGAAGTTTGTGTTCTATTTAAGGTTCAAGTTTGTGTTCGACTTCAATGCCAGCCACTGTCTGAAGATACATTCAGGCAAGCAATTGCTGACAATTACTATAATAGCACTCACTTCTGGTTTGAGCTTGACCATGGGCAAACTAGAAAGCTTACTTCCTTGCTAGCATCTTCAGCAAGCCCCGGTGCCTATATGCCACGGAATACAATGCAGTGGAGAACTGTATCTCGAACTCTTCCATTACATGAAACTTCAGTGGAAGATGAAGCATTTAAAAATATTACATCAGGAGTAGAGTATTCTGCTCAATCAACTAGCAGACATCGCTCTCCTGAAGTTGCTTCTTCCATGGATGCTGATTGGGATATCCAGCAATTGGATTCTGATGTGGTATCAAAGGAAGCAGAACAGGATGAAAAATCCCTTGTACTCATGAAACTAAAAGAATTGGCTTTAAATCGTGAAGGTCAAAACATTTCTTTGCCGGACAATGTGAAAGTGACTCCTGATATGAATAGCACAAACTCTGCCGAGAAGGGTTGTCTGGGGGCATTAACTGGTTCAGAGAAGAAGGAAGAGTGTCATAGTCCTCCATTTGACTATCAGTACATCATAGCCCAGGTAGTTAAATGTTTGGATGGAAATATCTAAACTCTTAACTGAATTCTTTTCTTCTGGCAAGTAACCCCTAGTGCATTTCAGTTGATGCAAGAGGTCAAAGAATTGACAGCTTTCAAGGAAACACAAACTCAGAAGTTCCATTATCTAGAGAAGAAGCTGGTACTCTTTTTTTTTATGCTTGCTAAATTGTGTCTCATCACATCTCTTAACTGTTTCTCCATCCATAGCATCTTTAATTTATTTTGCTGGCATGTATTCAAATGTACATGGTATTCATCTGATTTTACGACATTTGAACTCCTCAATCTGTTTCATCTATTATTCTTGTTAAGTAATCATCACTATATTGAAAATAGACTGCTGCTACTGTGTGAAGTCCTAAAATTTGTAGATTAATATCTATTTTCATTCTAGATGGAGGCAGAATTGGAAATTCACCATCTAAAAGATCGCTGTGCAATATTAGAATCTGCTTGTAATCTTTCTCTGGAGCATGATGGAAAGACAGTCATTGAGTCTTCTGATCAGAAGCATTTAGACCTTAAAGAGTCATTGTATTTAATAGGAGGCTACGATGGAGAATCATTCTTGGCGTCTGTGGATTTGTATTGCCCTTCCCTGAATGTGATGAAATCTCTGAGTCCTATGAGCTCTGCTCGCTCTTACGCTTCAACTGTGCAGTTGAATGGGGATTTTTACGTGTTTGGTGGTGGAAATGGTTCTATTTGGTATGACACAGGTATAATATCTTCCTGAATTTACAATTTATATTGCAACATTCAGCTGGAATGAAGCTTTTGACATTTCCTTATCTTTTGTTGATGTAGTCGAGTCATACAGTCCAATTTGTGATAAGTGGACTCTGTGGCCATCTTTAAATAAGATGAAAGGAAGCCTTGCTGGAGCTGGTTTAAGCAACAAAATATTTGCCATTGGTGGAGGCAATGGAATTGACTGCTATTCAGAGGTTGAGATGCTTGATTTAGACATAGGAAGGTGGATCTATATCCGTTCAATGCTTGAGAAGGTAAAGTGCATTACCTTATGTGTAGTACACGATATACAATCTGATGCTAGAGAATCTATAATTATGCATTACTTTGAAAGACCTAAGGTCTGCAGTCAGCTTGCGCTTTGAGGCTTGAGCTTCTCAACATATCAGTCTGTAACAGACATTTGAATATGGTTGATCTTATGCTCTTTTAATTATTCTCTACATTAGTCAATTTAGAATATGAAGCAATATAGTTGAGCTATGCATTTTAGACATTAGGACTTTTGGTTTACTTGTTTAAGAAAAGCATCCAAAATCATTTAACTCAGGACTGTGTTTTATATTTTTCAGAGATTTGCTCTTGCTGCGGTGGAATCCAATGGTGTTATTTATGTTACTGGTGGATTTGATGGGAATGACTATTTGCAGTAAGATTTATGGTCTTATCTCTTCTAACTTAATCAGTTCATTGATATGAAGAATCCATATTTACAAGCAATAGCAGGACCTTTCCATATAGGTATCTAGTACCAATAGAATATCTACATGATACTCCTACTAATACATGATGCATTAGTAGCCCTATGCTTGGAAGATTTATGATCTCTCTCATGTTTATCACTTATACCTTGACAATTTCTGTAGGTTTTTAATACTCTGCTCCACCTTATGAACATGGTTTGATCTTGATTGTCTAAGAGTATTTATGATAAATTTTATATCTATATCTGAACTAGTAGGAGTGGCACTTGAAACTTTCTGTAGGTCTGCTGAAAGATATGACACTAGGGAACATCATTGGACCAAAATAGCCAACATGAATACAAAGCGGGGCTGCCACTCTTTGGTTTCTCTAAATGACAAGTTGTGAGTTCAAATCCTCTTTTTCCTTCTCTGGTTTCTTCATGTTTTGTCTTATCGATACTCTGAGACTTGCGCAAGCATACTTCATTGTAAATTATGAGTTGGACTTGAATTAGACGACATAAAGCAGCTCAAAAATTATCCTCCCAGTACAATTTATTTTGACTACATCCACAGGATGATTTTGAAAAGCATGCGGGAAGAATAGGGTGCCATTTCCTTAGAAGCCCATATTATCGTTATTAAGTTGCTTTAAGTGATTTTAACAGAAGTTTTTTTTTCCTGCAAGTATGTAGTACTTGTTTGGTGAGCTTTCAACATACCTGCCAATGATTTTGTCAAAAAACTTAATGAGCACTAACAAGGTCGAGACATACACAAAGCATGCCCCGCTTAAATTTTAACATTTACGCGTAGGTATGCTCTTGGCGGCTTTGATGGAGACGCAATGGTTCCAAGTGTTGAGGTTTTTGATCCCCGACTTGAGACTTGGATGATAGGGGAGCCTATGAATCATCCTAGAGGGTATGCTGCTGCCACAGTTGTCAGTGATTCAATTTATATGATTGGGGGAGTCAAGTTTGACGAGAACATCTTAGATATTGTAAGTATAACTCTTATTTTTGTTATTTTTTTTTTAAAAAGTTTGATATGTTAGGAATAGCCTCATGCTTATATATGTTAAAACCCAAATGGGAAATGACAGGTTGAGAGTTATAAGGAAGGTCAGGGGTGGCAAGAAATGTGCAGAACGGTCGTTGGCAAAAGGTGTTTCTTGTCAGCTATTTCCCTGTAGTTATGGCTTATGAATCGCACGTGTGAGTGTGCGAGCGTGCTCTACACGCACAATATCCCAATCCCTCTGGTGAACATATTTTGCATTGAGTTAACATAATGTCATTGGGATTTTACAAAGAAACTTCATATATAAAGAGTAAACTACCATTTTTTTGGGTGGTTGATGGATGCATGTTCCATTATTACCATTGATATTTGCATATATACATTGTCGGTTGTTGTTCAAGTTTCAGTTCATGGTCATTTCAAGGCAACTGAATCTGATGCTTTTAATGTTACTTGCAGTTTTACTCATCAGGGAGAGGGAACCTAGTCTGGGTCAAATATATTTATTATCATTATCAACAAGTGTGTGTAAGTTGATTGAAAATGAACCTTAAGTTTAGGATCGGTAGTTCTTGCACTGTTTTAACTAGACCCTGGCACA
>JANTPZ010002343.1:0-17409 GCA_025593235.1 Vachellia pachyceras
ATCACTTGAACGTTAACATTGTGAGTCGCTACAGTCACACAGGATAGCACTAGCGAATAGATTCAATCTAAGGGAGACTAGTGATTAAGAAAAATGATCAAGTTAACATTTATCTATGTGACCCTTGTGATCAGTGTGATGTATTGTGATGATAATATTGATATATATTTTGCGAAATGTGAATAGAGATGATTATGTGAACTCCTTGTGAAATTGTACATTATGTATGGATATATTTTATGTGATATATTTATGATTGAGGATTTTGGTATTTCACTTATGAAATAATACAATTAATTCTTTATTTCTGTAATATTCTCAAAAAAAAAGAAAAAAAGAAAAAGGAGGAAAAAAGGAAATGACCAAGGTGCAAAAATGAAGAATGTGGGAGGGTAAAATGGTAATTTTATCCCCACATTTTAATGCCCCAACTTGGTTTTAGCTTCTGGACTATTCCTCATTCATTCTTCCTAACTCCAGAGCAAAGCAAGGGCGACGCGAGTGAAAGTGAGAGCATCAAGGTCGGTGGTGCAGCGTTCACTGGAGGAGCGTCTTCTTGCCGTCATTGGTGGTGCGTCATCATGTTTTTCTTTGCCTCTGATAAAGAGCCACTGTGGAGTTCTCTTCCTCTTCTCCTCTTTTCGTTATGCAAGCCACAGATTCTGCAAGCAACAGGTTCCCTGTCCATCCTTCGAAAATTTTCGGTTGTGCGATTGGAGCTTGGGTTGTCATGTGCTATGTTGAATACTTCCTTTTATGTGGGTTGCTACTGATTTAGATGAGGAAATAAGGATTGGAGCTGTAAAATGAGAAGCTTAATGTTAGAGAGGAAGTTAAGCTAAAAGCAAAGCAAGGATATATTCATTCACGCACATGATTTGGTTGTGGAGGAAAGGATTTAATCTCAGAAATATTATAATAGATATGCATATATGTGTGTGTGGCACTTATGCTCTGTGTGCGTATCTGTGTGAGTGCGCTTCTGCTGGACCCTTTTTATGTCTGAAGGTAAGTTTTAGTCACCATGAAATTAGTGATAAGGTGTGAAATTTATGATGGTTTGAAATATTGTTCATTGAGGTCTAAAAGTGGTGCTGGAATTTCTTGATGCCTAGCTGACTTTGGGCAGTCTTTTAACTAGCCAAATGGTCTCCTTTACTCATGAAATTAGGTGAGCATTTAGTTAATATGTCAAGCTTTAAATTAAGTCCTAGAACATGTTGATTGGATAAGTATATTGGAAGCTATGAATTTTTCAAGTTTGTGCAGTAGAACTGGAAATTCTGGAGAGGCAGTGGCAATTTCATGATTTTGTTGAGTGAAGGAGAAAACTATGAGACTGACTATTGTTTTTCCTTTATAGAGGATGAAAAGAGCTTTAAATAGAGTTTTGAACCATTGCATTTGGATTTTTGTAGATTAATTAGGAATTTTTAAAGATTGATGAAGGAAGCTGAAATTTTTCTGGGTGTTAGAAATGTATTGTTGGCTTAAAGCTATGTTTATGTATCATTGTTAGGAATGGAAGAGAAAGACAAGTTGGAAGCTAAAGAATAGAGAAATTATACGTTGAGAGACGTGAAGGAGAGTGAATAGCGTCCCATTATATTTTTTTTATATAATTAATGTTTTACTATCTTCATATATTAATATTTGTTATTTGTTACCATATTTTGAGTATGGTTTCATTAATAAAGGTTTATCGGAATTATTTGATTTTCTCGAAAAGAGAGGTTTGAGAAACTGACTTAATGTTATTCATTCGGGTCCAATTTTGTTTGAATTGTATACTTAAGTGTAGAAGTCGAAAGAAATGCTTTTGACATTTTAACTCGCGCATAGAGGAGACGAAAAAAAATGATATTTTCATTCTTTATGCATGCTTGAAAATGGTGTTAATATTTACTCTATGCATGCTTGAGAATAGTTTTGAGATATTGTTGCAAACTTTTCATGCTGGGATCCTTGTTACAAATTATTCCAAAATAGCTTTATTTATTAAAGGAAGCTTAGAAGTTGATCCCAAGCATACTTGAAAATGTTATTTTGAAAGGACTGAATGCAGAACACTGGTTGCTAACAGCAGTACTGTTAGTCCTTGGTGCACCATGGTTAATCTCTAGCTCGCTTGATATTCGTGGGCATTGACTCATGCATGTTATTCGTGGAGTTATCCCTGTGCCTGTTATCCGTGGCCTCGAGCCGCGCCTGTTGGTTGCTTACCCTCGTGAACTGTGTGTTCACGCCTGTTTTTGTAGCCCCGAGCTGCGCCTGGTTATTTACCCTCGTGGACTGTGTGTCCACGCCTGATATTTCGTTCTGTTGAAGTCCTATGAAAATCGATATTTGAATATTATTTTAAATCAATTTTGGTAAACGAATGGTTTTGATACGTAATTTGAGATTTTCTGAGAAATGATTCATTATGCAATTTAAATGACATTTGTTTATACTCTATAAAAATGAAGATTTGTTGTTACAATATTTATCATACTTGAATCATTTAGATTGTTTTCTTAAATTCATATGATTATATTTATGGGACGTTATTCACCGAAAATTTATTTTGGCTTCAGATAGCCCAGCTGACCCTATGCCTCTGGTTGAGCAATGAAAAACCTATTTTCGTTATGAAAGGCGTTGGCTTGTTTTGGAACTGCTGTTTGGCATATATAGAAAATTATGTGTAAGCATTATTTTTGAAGGTTAGGCGCTCCACATATTCTATGGGTGAGGTCCTTGTGCTTTTATTATATGTTGCTAACGTAGAATATGAGTTTATGGCATTATCTTGAGAAAAGATATGGTACATTGTGTTGTTTGGCTTTTCGACGAGCAAAAGGCATTTATAAATCAAAGGCTTAAAGAGTGTAAGATCTCTCATATTCCGTGGTGATCACCACTAAAATTTTAGGGCGTGACAATTTCTCATCAATACTTGTTAAGATGCCTTTTGAGTTGAATTGTTGGTTACTGAAACTTTTGTTACCCTATTGTTATTAACATGTTCCATGTGAAAACTCATGCTAAGACTTTTGGGAAGGTTCCAAATAGGGCTATGATATTAACTCCCGTTGCTAGTAACATTCTCTATAATCATCATATAGCATCCTTTTTTGATGATATATGTGATGCATTCTGCATATATATTGACATCATTATATGGCTCATATTTTGGTATACCCTTAATTGATATACTTTGCCTCATTTTTATGAATTATTATTAGAAAGTCCTAAGCCTATCTTTGATTTATAATATTTTGGTGGATCCACAATGATGGTTTTGCCTTAACTATTTGAAGTAATAAGTTTTAGGGAAATTTACTGTTTAGTCCCACATAGTAAACATATTTATCAAATGGTCACAAATTTTAAAATATTTAACAAATGGTCCCATTGACAACACCAGGTGTTGTCAATCCAGCGGATGGTGTTCAGTCCCTTATTTGGGACTGAACAGTAAATTTCCCTAAGTTTTATATTAGACAAGTTGGTATTGGGTCAACATTTTGATATTGGTACGAGATGTGAAAATTTTGGTCTAATCGATTTGATATTAATAGTTGTTTTGCATTATGTGAAATGTTATATCTTACTAGTTAACCTAATTTAAAAATTAAAAATTTTTATAATCATGGTTAATTGTTAAAGTGTTTTTTTAGTAAGTAATCGATTAAAAAATATCACTGTTACATCGTCTAACCCATTGTTTTAATCATACATTGTTAAATAATTTGGAGAATCATATCTTCTTCTAGGAATACAAAACTAAATAATACTCTAAGAAAGAAGTACATTGACAGTGACTCATCACCTTTCATGATTCATAGACCTCATAAACCCTCATTGATATTAGCATTTTAGGATTCAAGCTTTTACTTGTATTTAAAAAAAAGATATTAACATTTTAGCAAACCTTATGCCAAGTTTTAATTGACACAAGTGGTGAAAAGCCTTTTTAGATTGGCTAACATAGATTTCTACTCATGTTTTGTAATGGGTGTCGATATAGATAACATGAAGTATTGAACTTTTCAAAGTAAAAAAGACTTTTATAATCGTATTTGTTTTTTTAACAATAGCCATAGAAAGTTTATCCAAACAAAAACAAAATCAATTTTTACCCAGATTTCCTTTTACTTTTTGCACTGATTATGATTAACAATACTGATGTGGAAAATCATCAAATTTTAAAATATAAGTAACTTTGATTAACCATATACAATGATTATAATCTTAACTGGTGTAAAAAATGTTTTTTTTTTTGCATTGATTGCTAAAGGAACATGTGTAAAAAGTCAATAGTCACATTTTATATACTATCAATAGCATCCCCACATAAACTAGCTATATAGTGTACAAAGCTCACTTTACAAATACTTGTTTGCACATATGTTAGAGACTCCTTTGGAAAGTTAACTCTAATGGTGTACATATATGCTCATTGATGGTTTAAAGTGTTCTTTTTAACATTGGTTGCTAAAGGAACTATGATTGGCAGCTTGATAACATTGAAGATCAGGGGAACCTTTCCAATAAGTAAGATAGAGAAAGAGAAGATCATGGTAGAAATGAACAGATGGATCTTGGATAATATCTGGAAAACCTTTCCAACAGACAAGGTACTGTTGGAGTTGCCCGATAAACTGTGGATTGACCTTAAGGAATGTAGCTTTCAGATGAAATGCAGGTGTGACACAATTAAACCAATCCTTGATGTCCACAATTCACTACTAGAAAAATGACATTTAATGACGGAAAAATCCATCGGTAAATGACTATTTTCCATTAGAAAATTTTCATCTAGCAATGAAAAATATTAACAGCCCTAGTTTTAGCGATGGAAAATAGCCATTTAGCGACAGCTTTTTCGTCACTGAATGGCATTTTTCTGGTAGTGATTTGAGGAAATGCCACTTGTACTTGTGTAGCTTGAACAACTTCATCTTTGATCCAAGAATTTGGATTACTAAAGACAACAAGATCAAAATCTTCACTCACTTGAGGCACAATATCTTCTAGTGGTGGCTCTTATGGGACAGGTTCAAGCGTGACCACTTTAGTGTTACGAAGGAGCACCACATAAGTTAAGGGTAGCGCTTCAATTGGATTTGTGACCTCAAGGTTAGTGTCATCATGAACATTAATCATATGAGTTTCCATTTGAGCTAGAAGGATAGCAGAGGTCATACTAGTGCTATGAATAGGTTTTGCATGCGATGGTGGCAACACCTCAATTGGATTATCAATCACATCTTTTGAGTTCAAAAAAGAAACTACAATATTGCATCATTTGTTGACGTGTTTAGTAGGGATATTATCTCTTTCAATTGCCCTTTCAATTCATCACGAATATGCTTAACACGAGTCATTAATATATCCAACTCTTGGTGGAATTCAACTTCAGCCTTACACTGATCTTCATCAACTGTGAGACATCTACAAAAAGGCTTGTGTACTTTTTCAATTTTGTGACGTCTTTCAACCCTTCAATACTATGCTTCCTCAGCAGGTAGGAAGAAGCTAGAGTTATCATATTGATAATGTTTGCTTCTTCATTTTGATAGAGGTTAATATGCTTGTACAGACTCTGGCTAATGTAATCATGATGAGTATTGTAGTTATACTTGCTGCGGTAAGTATGCTTATAATGATGTTGCTCAATATGACCATAACAATCGATATATCCATATTAACCGTGCTTAGCATGCTTATAGCGAGGAGCATAAAAGTCATCATGTTCATATGTGTATTGTCAACTGTTAGTGCAGTGATAGTTAAGCTCATCACCTTCATATCATCGATAGCTTTCATAGACTTGTTGATGTTGAGCATATTGAGGTGGAGTGTTGTATTTACGTTGGGACTCTATATATGGGTATCCTTTAAAACCCATAACTCAATTGAGTAACATCCCTCCTAGGGTTTCAGGGTGGTTTTAGAACCCTAAAGAAGGCTCCCAAGTTGCCCTCACCTAAAAAATGAAGACCCTATTCAACAAGTATAACCCTCATAGAACTTCGAAGCTCTACAAGAATTACATTTGCTAACTAAATAACAACTTGAGTGAGATCTTCATAGTAATCCCAGGGAGTTTTGAAAACCTTACATGGAAACCGTTATAAAGCTTGACTAACCTATGATAAATTGTGACTTGGTATATGATCAAATTATAGAGGTGAGGTTCTAAAATGAATACATCAATAAATTTAAATAATACAACAAGAAACAATAAGATGTAAGACTATAACTACCTTTTTTGCCTTTTCTCTCCATTTTTTCCTATTTTCTTTTTTGCTTTTTTCTTTTTTTACTATTACCCCTTTTTTGGTAACCTTTTTTTCTCCATTGTTCTCCCTTCCTTTGTTACCCTTTTTTCGCTTTTTTTTGTAACACTTTTTTTTAAATAAAAATCAAATAAGCAAAAGATAATAAAAGTTACCTCAACAATTTGATAATAGGAGCCTAAAGTTAAAAACTTTACCCCAACAATTTTCTGTATGATGACATAAGGCTCACAGAAAGATCAAAGTGTCATGAACCATGTGAAAGCATGACGCATGGGATCCACTCGCAAAGATCCCTAGTGGAGGCGCATGAGATAGGATTTGTCCTTGTTTTATTCTTCATTATTATTATTATTCTTCTTGGGAGGCATCTGGTATGGGGTTTGGTCACTCAATTTTCATGTAAAAACTCTCTGGTTAGGAAATCAGGGAGAGAATTTGAAGTGCCTTTGATAAATTTAATGTCAAAATCAAAAACACTTAAAATCGCTTGCCATCTAGCAAAAATTTGTTTGGATGCAAGGTTTTTAACATCATTTTGTAAAACATCTTTTGCAGATTTGCAATCAATGCGACTAAAAACCTTTTATTCAGAAGATCAGACTGGAGCTTGGAAATGGATAAAACAATCGCCAAGATTTCCTTCTTGATTGTGGAATAATTTTTTTTGGGGAGGAATTCTAGTGTTTGAAGGCAAAAGAAATAATCTCTTCTTTGCCGTCAATACTTTGTTTGAGTATGCCTCTATACCCAATGTCTGAGGCATCAATTTCAACAATTATGAAAGCAGTTGGATTAGGAAGGCTAAGGCAAGGGAGTTCCTTGACCTGCTGTTTGATTTGTTTAACAATGTTAGTGTGGGTATTGGTCTAAGGAGGAGGATTGTTTTTTAGCCTAAAGTGAAGGGGTTTGACAAAGTTACTGAGTTGATGTATAAAATCAGCAACATAATTTAAACATCCAATAAATCTTTGAAGTTGATTTTTGTCAATAATTTGGTCAGGGAATTTATATGCAAAATGAATAAATCTTTCTATTGGAGTGATTTTGCCTTGATGTATCCAATGATCGAGAAAACGAATTCAAGTTTGGAAAAGAGAAATTTTTGGTTCAGAAACTACCAAACCATTTTATTAAACTTGATGATGTATTTTCTAAAATAAAAATTTCTCTTTTCCAAACTCGAATTTGTTTTCTCGGTCATTGGTTTCATCAAGGAAAAATCACTCCAATAGAAAGAGTGATTCAATTTGCTGATAAATTCCCTAACCAAATTATTGACAAAAATCAACTTCAAAGATTTCTTGGATGTTTAAATTATGTTGCTGATTTTATACATCAACTCAGAAACTTTGTTAAACCCCTTCACCTTAGGTTAAAAAACGATCATCCTCCTTGGACCGATACCCACACTAACATTGTTACACAAATCAAACAACAGGTCAAGGAACTCCCTTGCCTTAGCCTTCCTAATCCAACTGCTTTCAAAATTGTTGAAACTGATGCCTCAGACATTGCGTATAGAGGCATACTCAAACAAAGTATTGACGGCAAAGAAGAGATTATTTCTTTTGCCTCCAAACACTAGAATTCCTCCCAACAAAATTATTCCACAATCAAGAAGGAAATCTTGATGATTGTTTTATCCATTTCCAAGTTCCAGTCCAATCTTCTGAATAAAAGGTTTTTAGTCCACAATGATTGCAAATATGCAAAAGATGTTTTACAAAAGGATGCTAAAAACCTTGTATCCAAACAAATTTTTGCTAGATGGCAAGCGATTTTAAGTGTTTTTTATTTTGACATTGAATTTATCAAAGGCACTTCAAATTCTCTCCCTGATTTCCAAATCAAGAGTTTTTACATGGAAATTGAGTGACCAAACTCCCTACCAAATGCCTCCCAAGAAGAAGAAGAATAAAGATGAAGAACAAAACAAGGACAAAGAACCCTTAATTGGTGCCCAACCTCCGTTATGCTCAGAAGAAATCCAACAACTTCTGAGACAATTAACAGGGACTTTGTCCCAGTAAACAGGGTCTTTCGCCCAACAAATAGGATCTTCCACCCAATTTAATACCCAAATATTTGAGTCATCCACTCAGAAAACCCAAATAACACCCTTATCCCAAAAAGCGGACAAGAAAACTCTTCAATCTTATGTCCAAAAACTCCCGTCCCAAAATTGGAGCCAAACATTGGCCAAGAAAGATGAGAAAACTTTGGCTCTTCAAACAATGACCAAACAAGAGTATGATTTGATCAACCAACAATATACTCTCCAACTATCCCAAACACCAGTCCCAACCTCCCAAAAACAAAAGGTAGTTGCATCCTCCCAAGAAATTACCATTCAACCAGAAAGGAAACCGACCACACCTTATGTCAAAAAACTTGGTAAAGCTCGATATATCTATCAAGTTGAACCAGAATTCTATGAAAAAACACCAAACCTAACAGCTTTAAAGATCTTCCCTTCTGGGTGACACTTTAAGCTTGTTAATATTAAAAAAAGGGAGTACTATGAGTTAATATTAATTCATTCTGACTTTGTTGCTCTTTCCAGAAAGACAGCTCCAAAAGATGAATAATTAGTAACTTATTCCACTCTCTAAATTAAAAGAGTCCTCACACCATCCTAGTGGGGATCAGATTTAAACAAACATCGTTTTTGAGACATAAACTTTGAACCCAATGGATATTCATACTGGGATTATCAAGACACCTGATGGAATGTCTTCTGGGACCAAAACAGATATTTTAAAACATTCTTGGTTTATCTATTTCAATAAATCAACCAAATATCAATTTCCTCAATAGTTCTTTCATTGGTGGGATTTCTTTGGAGTCATTCAGCAAGTCTTCCCCCTTAAATTCATCAGGCCTTTGAGGTTTTCAAACAGAAATATGATTTTAATATAGAGCTTGCCATCCCAGCAGAGCTGTACTATTTCTCCAAACTAGCAGGTACCTGGATCTTCTCCTGGCAATACTGTTTTTCTCACCAAGACAGAGATGCTGCTGTCCTTCCAATATTATAGCAAATTCCCTTCGTTAGATGGTGGAAAAAATTCCAAATAAAATTCCTCAATCTTGCGGCAGTGGAGAAATGGCTCAAAGAAAACCCAGAATATCTTTGCCTCACAGAGCAAAGTATTAACCAAAGAGACGGGATCTAGTCCAAACTCGCAGGAGTCCAAAGCAAACAGGAGCTTATACAACATCTTAGCTCAATGATCCAACTTCTAAATGAGAAAGTCCCCCCTTCAGGTATAGCAAACCAAGATCCATCAACATCTAACTCTCCAGCACCAGACTCTGATGAAGAAGAAGAGTTAGAAATTGTTCATCTTGAAGAAGACAGCTTGGATCATTGCGGAATCTTTACTTTGTAAACACTCTGCACTATGCTCTTAAAACAAATACTTAAACCTGCACCAAACACTGTACTGTCAGAAGAATATAATAATATTTTCAATGGCAGGAGAATAATGTCAGCATAAACATAATAACGTTGGTAAAATATTCCTATTGTAACAATGTAGGTCATCAAAAAGTTCCCAGTATACATGTACAGTGACTTTCTAAAACTCTATATAAGTGGAATCCCATGGAGAGAAAGGGCAGAAGCTGAGCGAGCGTTTTAGAGATCACTCTCCATTCGTCCCCTCCCATATCCCTTAGCCTCTTGTATCCCTTCCTCCGTTCTCTTTGTAAGTGCTGGTTTTATAAATAAATTTCCTTTCTTCATACTTGCATCATTTTTGCACGTCTTCTTCTCTTTCTCTGAAGTTCTGAGTTCAGTGCAGACTACCTCTTATTCTCAGTTCCTTTTCTTTTTCTTGAGTTCAGTGCGGACTACCGCTTGGTCCCAGCACATTTCCCCTTTCCCCTTTCCCCATATCTGCATCATGTTTTGCATGTCTTCCTTCCTTCCTTTGAAGGTCTGAGTTCATTGCAGACCACCGCTCGCTCTCAATTCCTTTTCTGTTTTCGTTCTTTTACATATTTTATTCTGTTTTAAGCCATTCGTCGGCCCTCTACTTCTCGTCGTTCTCTCCTTTTTTTTCAACCCTTGGCTTGATATCAAGGGTCGGGAGTGCCTCACACCATTTTATACCTCAAGTGATCAGAATTTCTCTGTAGAAATTCCTCTGATTGACAAATCGATGGACCAATCCCTTAGTCGGTTCCGTCAAAAGTTTTGAAGGGTTGACTGGTTGGATTTTTTTTTTTGGCCTTCCCCTTGCTAACATAACATGAAATAGAACCATTTTGAATTTCAACAAATTAAATAGCCATTCATCATACATATTTGTAGTAACTCTATTTGTTGGATTATGTGTTGTCTATATACATGAATGTTTCATTTACTTGCGGAGTTAATCCAATTTTTTAATTTACATATTATAACTGTCTTTAGCATTATACATGAATATTTATTGTATTTTAACCAGTCTAATTTTCAGTATTATACTAAAATCACAATTCATTTATGCAGGTGCAAAGCCAATTGGAGTATGTTATGGGGAAATGGGAAGAACCTACCAAGCAAAAAAGATGTGGTGAACTTGTACAAATCCAATAGAATAACCAAAATCCGTAAATGAAGCCACCCTCCCAGCCCTAAGAGGCTCAAACATTGAAGTCATTCTTGGAGTTCCTAATGATCAACTTCAATCAATCACAGACCTTAATGCTGCCATAAATTGGGTTAAGAAGTACGTTAACCCAACTCAACTGACGTCAAATTCAAGTACATTGCCGTCGGAAACGAAGTCCATCCCCGCAACGTCCTGCCCGCGATGCAGAATATTCGGAAGGCGATTTTCCACGGCAAACTCTTACCCTCCAAGCAATGCCACTTTCACCGCTGCAAGTTCCTTGATGAAACTAATCATTACCTTCTTATCTAACCATGGATCTCCACTTCTTGCTAATATATATCCTTATTTTGCATATGTTAATGACCAGAGAAATATTCCTCTTGCTTATGCTTCGTTCATTCAACAAGACAAAAACGGTGCTGAGTATCATAACCCGTTTGATGCATTGCTGGATTCTATATATGCTATGCTTTAATTTGGAGAAGAATGGAGGGTCCAATATACAGATTGTTCTGTCTGAAAGTGGTTGGCCTTCTTTTGGTGTAGCTGGAGCTACTGTGAATAATGCAGCAACTTACTGCAAGAATTTGATTCACCATGTCAACGCGGTAGGACCCCCCAAGTGGCCTAATGGACCTATTGAGAATCATTTGTTTGCCATGTTTGATGAGAACTTGAAGCCTGGGGCAAAAACTGAGGGGCTTTTTGGTCTTTTTAAGCCCAACAAATCACTAAAATACCGACTCACTTTCAATTGATGAAGCAGCTTAGGTAAGCTTTTTTTTTCCACTTTTTTTCACGTTGTACACAAGTCGAGACAAAGCTCCTCTCACATGTTTACCTTGGTTTGAGTAAAAGCACTTCTTCACTACTTTCCTAAGCGGGCATATGTAACTTGAATAAGGCAACTATATATGAGCTAGCCTATTATATGAGTACACTAAATTATATCGGATAAGTATCTTGAATAAATAGATCCAAAGCCTTGGGATTAGTAGAGTAATACTTTATTTTTAATTAGGACTAGGTTTATACATAATATTAATAATGTTAGAAAAATAAGATTCAATTATACATACTCCCCTGAACTTGCATTCAGTTAGTTGTATAAAACAGTACCACCAGTATTTCAAAGTTTAAATTTTACACCAAAATAAGCGTTATTTGTTTAACAAAAGTTGTCACATCATATTCTTGGAAAAAACGTGTGGCATCTTATGCAACTTCATAATTTTATAAAAACCCTAGTAAAATTTTGTAATGAGAATTCTTTAATAATTTTCCCAATTAATCTTTTAACTGTCAATCATTTAGAAATAAAAAATAAAAAAATCCATATAAATATTTTTTAATTTAAAATTTTACATAACAATTATGATCAGTTGATTAAAAACAGGATTTATTCATAATGTCAATTTTAATGTCTGATACATAATAGACAAAATAACATATGATAAAAATAGAATAACAAGTAATATTACTGTTAAACCTTTTTACATAAATATGTCTAATCTAAAATCTTAACGAAAAATTATGATCAGTTGATTAAAAACTGGTTTTATATTTTACTCTCTTAACTTTTTAAATTAGGTATGATCCTCTGTAAAAATGAAGAAATGTGCCTTGGTCAGTCAAGATAGTGAAATTGATGGTAAACAAAAAGAAGTGATATTGATTCATTGGTCAAGCTGTGGCAGCCGAGTTCAATACGGACAAAGTTTAAAACTTTGTGTGTGATTACATTGTATTTGAATGTTTTGAAATTTTTGCAAAGACAATTCAGTTTCTTTTCTTTTTTTTAGCTTTTGCTGAAATTACGGGATTGTTTAGGCTTAAAGCTATGCTAATATATTTGCCATTGTCTTCAAGAATAAAACAATTCAATACACTTTTACAAATCGACTTGCTTGAATTTTTCAAATGTACTGTTTTGAAACATAGTATTGGATCCATTTGGGAATGAGGTATAGAAGCACTTTTACGCAAGTCAAAGTAAATATGTGGAGGAGATTATCTCGTTTTGTGGAAAAACACTGTTGAATGTGCTTTAGGAGAGTAAATAAGCTTTTCTAAACAAACACAGTAAACAAATGGACTTGCTTGAACTTTTCAATTTTTTGATATTCATGTACCCATAGTTACAAGCAAGAGAAGAAACTTTTTTAGTCCTATACTTATAGGTCATTAAATTGTTCATATGAATGTACTATTTTCCTTCATTTATTATTGTGTTGACTTTATTCTGATGGGTATAATGTATACTAAATAGATATAAAGTTTGAAAGTTATTGAATTTGAAAATTTAGTTAACAAAGTTTAATATATTTTTATCTGTATGAAATAGTTAGAAGTGACTTATAAAAAGGATCTTAGAAGTATTTTTTTTCAACGATCAACAAATAAAGATGCCTCTGCCAAGAGGAACGAATATTGGAAATAGCTTAATTAGTCTTAACGTTATGCGTATAGGAGAGCACTAATTGGTGCTCCCAACAAGCATCATATATAGTAAAACATTGAAAAGTGTGTGCTCAAAGTATGATACTAAATAGTACTGCTTATAAAGTTCCGATTTTCCAAAAATCTAATGCGTTCAAACGACATTGGGAATCCATTATTAATTTATCCACAATAATTATCATTAATCATCACCAGTTCACTACCCAACACTCTTTCTCTCAATACAGTTTAAAGAGAGTAAATAAAATGATAATCACCCAGTTTTATCTTGAACATGATTACCTTTTTTTATAACCAAATTTTAGGAAAGGGGCGGGGTACATAACTTATGATTCAATGGGTCTATCCGTGTGACCACTGGAGCAAGCCAAACAAGCCCTTGGATCTGGATACATAGGTAGGTCAATCCAACTTCACTTAGCTATAGAGATGCCTCCCCAAACGTCGCAACTAGAGCCACAACAAAGTGACTTTTCCCGGATCAAACCCTCCCCCTTTTGTAATGAACATGATTACCTTCATTACAAACAGATGTACTAAAAAAAAAATACCCCAACATCAGCATCCAATTCCAGCATAATATACATACATACAGATCATCAGTGAATCATAATTTCCCATTATTGTCGAATCCACCTAGATGAACAGTTACTCTAACATAAAAATATGGGATGACTACTAGAATATACATCATTTTTTTTGTCATCAGAGGAAGGGTATACAAATCAAGTACATACTTATGCATGATTATGGTTTTATGCATAATGTTTCCTAATTCCAATTTCGAAGTCCATGCAAGCCTAACTTATCACTATAGTCATAGGTACTAATGTCAAGTACCAATGTCTTAATACAATTCACCTCATTCATGTATCTTTCCAACGTACTAAGATCAACATATACCTTTCACATCATTCAGTTTAATACTATCTTCACACTCCTTAATATATAAGGCTATTGACTTTTTTTGGGTAGATTAAAAAGGTTCAATGCATCATTTTAAAAGTATTTGTGTGTGTGTGTATCATTTTAATCTTTACTAATTTACCATAATTGTAAGTTGATATATAATCCCATGATATATATATATAATAAAACTTTATAAGTAATGGATTTATCTTTTTTATTCTTCCTAATAAAAGTTAATTATCTCTTTCATTGAAAATTAAAAGTAGTATATAGTTGTGGCCATAGGCCACTCATACTTCATGATTATCTATATGTTTCTACGTATGATTGGAGTTCACAAAACAAAATATACACTTTGAAAATAGAATGTCTCATAGGGCGCTCAAAACAAATAATGTGCATGCTCATATCACAACAATTTTTTTTTTGGCAAAGCATAGATATATTCTTCACTAAAGTAATAATGTTCAAAGTGCTATTCGGTATTAAATATGAATACATTTTTCAGTACAGATTTGTTTCCTACGTTATTGCTATATCCAACCTTGTATCAACAATGATTAAATCCAAGTTACCTCAATATTTCAAGTTGGAAGGGTAAAAAGGGAAGGGCAATCAAACTTCAAGAGAGTGGGCAACCACCAAACCACGGGTCCGAAAATTCTACCCAAGACTAGACAAATCCAATTCAAGATCGCCCAATCAACGTCCCAACACAATATCAAAATCCTAAACCAAAATATAAAGAAAATTACAAAACAAGAAGGGCCATGTTTGTCTATGTCAAGTTGGATACTTTGACAAAGCAAAATTGTCATTTTACTGTAAATCACAATTACCTATATATTTTATATTTCATTCATACAAAATATATATATATATATATAGGAATCTAAGGATACTCAGTCTATCGATATACCAGTTGATCATAAAGTGGGTGAATTACGTATGAATCCCACTTAAAGAAAAGTTAAGGAGAAGTATTTTAGTCGAAAGTTCAATAGGATTCAAAAAGAGTTTCGGATCCAAAGGGCTATGTACATATTTGTCTGTGTCTGCGTGTGGAAATTAGCTCCAATGCATAGGTTTCTGAGAAGTCAGGCTGCTATTGGGTAGAGGCCAAAAACAAGGCTGCTTGACTTGAAACCAGAAAGAAGATATGTATTTTTGTTTTGTGAACTTGATCTCATAATATGCTGTTTCAGGAATTTTATATAGAGATCAACTGAAGAAAATTCAAAGCAATGATCATTAAATGATTTTCAGTGGAGTGATTTACGGAGTGAGGACAAGTCTTTGCGTATTTCGTATAGAAGTTGCTTAACTATGATTGACAATTTCAAACATTTTGGCTACAGAGTTTGTGTATAAATAGAGGCTCTTGGATTGGAGTATGGAATCACAAACAAATAAATTCGATCCCTCTTAACTTAATTCTCGAAGCCATAGCCATGGATGCTTTCTTCTCCACAAGAAACTTCGCCATATTTCTGCTTCTTGGTGTATTCTCTTCCATTGGACTCCAATTTACAGGTCTCTCTCTCTCTCACACACACACACACACACTTTCACGAATTAATGGACAAATACTTTATATTAAGTGAGCCTTATATAACTATTTATAAACTTTCTTCCCATTTTATGGATTCATGAAAAAAAAATCTTATTTTATTGAGTCAGCAGCATTATGTAACTATTAATAAGCTCTATCTCTATCGTTTTTTATGGAATAATGGAGAATTTTCCTTGATTAATTTGAATATGTTTATAATATCCCCCCACAAAATAATCACTTGAATATTTTTGCGTTGCATTTCTTTGATTAATGGAATGTTCCTTTTTTGCTTTTCCTTTTCATTAATGATGAAACTCTTTATTGATTTACCCTTATGTAACTTGTCTAACACTATCTACCACTTAAATGACATAAATTTACAAGTGAAACAATGAGTATTTACCATCAGTGGTTTTTAGAAATAAAAGATATTTGTGAATTAGTCATTAGATATAATTTTTCGATATTATTTTTGGATATTCAAATAAAATGAAACTTTATGAATGTATAATTAGACTAAACCAAAAGTCTATATATTCCCATTGATTCCTAAAATAGTTATAGCCTTCATTTCGCCACTACCTAGCTAATTGTTTTTTTTTTCTCACAGGAAAATTTGTTGAGATGAATTTTCCGGAGTCATTAATTGAATTTTTATCTAATTTTCAATGGGATAGTGTTTACAATTATAAATAAGACTCTCTATAAAGTTTATAGTTAATGTTGATGTTGATTGACTGATTAATTCATGACATACTTTGGTGAGAACGTGTGTTGCTCATCATTGACTTGTTTTCTCCGATAGTTTGGACTTTGTACAACGAAAATGGATTCCAACCACAACAACAACAAGAATAATAATAATAAACAATAATAATAAAAATGTATTTTTATATTATTTTAAGATAAGGACGTAAACTGAGGCCGACATAGAAAGTGAAGGTCAATTCCATCTATTTAGGGTTTGCTGTCAAGTCACTGGTTGACCAGTTGGTTTTATGTGCATCATCACTTTAAAGTTCTAAATTCAATTGAGTTCTTTTTTTAAAGGAAAACTTACTTCTAACTATTTTGTTTTTTTACATGCAAGTTAAATTGTATACCATACTTGAGCTTTTAGTAATTATCAGTACTTTAGATTATTTGTGATTTTGTACATGCTCTACTTGTAAATTAATGTCTTTTTTAATGGACATCGCAGTTGGATCACTGGCCCTTGACCACTATCTTAACTGATTCAAATGACTTGTTGAGTTTTAAGCATACTTTGCTAAAATCACATGGTATTCATGCAGATGCACAATCAATAGGAGTGTGTTATGGTTCAGATGGGAACAACCTACCAAGCAAACAAGATGTGGTGAACTTGTACAAATCCAATGGAATTGGCAAAATGCGTATATACAATCCAGATGAAGCCACCCTTGAAGCCTTAAGAGGCTCAAACATTGAAGTCATTCTTGGAGTTCCCAATGATCAACTTCAATCAGTAACAAACGCTAGTGCAGCTACAGATTGGGTCAACAAGCACATCAAACCCTACTCGAATGACGTCAAATTCAAGTACATCGCCGTCGGATATGAGGTCCAC
>JANTPZ010002344.1:0-18186 GCA_025593235.1 Vachellia pachyceras
TGGATTGGTATAAATTTTGGGAAATAAAGATACTATTCAAAACTAAAAAAATAACAATCAATGTATAAGAGGTAAAATTATGGTATTTAGTATCTGTTTGAGAACATGGTTTGGGTTAAAAAAAGAGTAAATTTTAACCCTAAAAATCATGGTTTTGTATGAGTTAGACAAACACTCTTAGATTATTCAGAATAGTTTTTAACTTTCAAAACCATGGTTCGGGGTAGAAACAATAATTTTATAATTCTAAAACCACTTTTTATGCAAATGAAGGCAGAAACTATTCACCAAAAGCTAATCCAACTAAAATTATGATACTAATGTTTTGACAAAAGATGTCAAGTTTTTATATTCTGGTCATTAGGGCTAAGTAAAATGCTTATAACCCCAACCAACTCATCCAAACCCAGAAAATTTTTTCAATTTTGATCCTCACATGTTGGCCTGGGAGAGCTGATACCCACGCGTTAGAGAAATAAATGGATGTTAAAGGGTTGTCTGTATCCGTCCGTTTAAATAATTTTTTTATTTCTTCATTTTTTCAGTATATTTTAATAGAATTTTAAAATACGAAATTCATTGTGGCTTTTGTGAAAATGTTAAATTATTACCTATTTTTTATACGAAATTCATATTTGTTCTATGGCTACAATGGCATCCAGTTTACTGCTCTTAAGGATGAAATTGTTGGATCTTTCTTTTGTTGTTCATGTAACTAAATCCTCAATAAGAATTTTTGTTCCTCTCCAAGAAGAAGGCCCTATTTGTAAAAAAAAACAATCAAGATAACTTCTATATGTTTTATTTTTTTATTTTTCAATGTTTTATTGTCTTTTTTTTAATTCTTATTTTCTTTGGTAGTCATATTTCTTGTTATGACTCTAACACTTGTTTACATAATTGTCTTCAATTTCCGATGACTCTCCATCCATCATCACTACACTCTCTATCTTTCGCTTTCTCCCAAATCTTCAAGTTGATTTCAAAAACCATTGCTCCAAACAAAATTTTATATTTTTCTTCTTAAAAAAAAAAAAAGAAACACAAATCATGAATGAGCAAGCCAAGAATGTTTTCAAATTCATTAATCTTTTTTTGGGGGTTATTATTAAATGTGACGGTATTTATTGGACCAATCAGAAACTAAAGAATCGATCCTTAATCTAATCCAATTGAATAGATGATCTAGTCAATCCATCCAAACGGTTGACCTAGCAGATGAACTGGTTTGCATCTTCTTTTACAAAAATAATTTAAAAAATGAATATTGAAATAAATGAAATCAGAGTGAGATGATGTGTTTCACTAGTTTTAAAAAAATATGATAACAAAATTAGTTTTTAATTCGCTATTTTCTATTTAAATAAATTTAATCATGATAAAATAAGATAAAATTAATTCATTTTATCCCATTGTTTTTATCACTTGTATTTAATTAAACTTTAAAAATTCAAAATATGGGTAAAAGAAAATAATATTATAGGTTTTATCAATTATTTTTTTAAATAAAATATAATCTATTAAATTATATTATTTTAATATAGCAAATCTAACTCCAGATTGATCTGATTTGAACCATCAACCATTAAACTATTATTTCATCTAATTCAATTCCTCGTAAACCTTGTGCTTGTTTAAGAGAGCGTTTGTGTTTTATAAATGCACGTTCAACAGTGTTTTTTCCAAATCAAAATAATCTTCTTCACATATTTACCCCATAAACTCTAAAAATACTTTACCGCTTTTCTAAACAGATACCTTATTTGTTACTTCATCTTCCATTTTCGGGGTTTGCTCTTCCCATTTTTCACAAGTGATAGTGTTTTGCATCACATCATGTGATAATGTCACGAACTCATTCATTTATGTTCTACATTGGATCAGGGCATGTCTGCATTGGAGTTATCAGTATCAGCAAGAAATCTCACTTGCTCACGCCTCTTTGAGCTTTTGCTGCACAAAAAAGCTGAGCGTAAATCTCAAGCGGATCAAGCCATGAGTTATGGACCCGATTCAAAAACATTTACGTTACTTTCTTTCTCTGTTTGTGGACATGTTAAAAAACGGTAGATGAGTACTTTTATGTAAGTTGAGGTAAATATATAAAGGGGATTATCTCATTTAAAAAATATTGTTGAATGTGTATTTAAACTCTCTAGAAGCTAAGCCGAACTGGGTCCGTTGCATATGTAATTCCTATTTTGTCTTATAATGGGCTGCTTAGAGCTACGGTATGCCCTCGTATCAGTATGACCCTGTAATTATATATTATTTTATAATATTTGATCGTTTGAAAAAGCGGTGGAAAAGTGATTTTACCATTTATGAGGTAAATTTGTGAAAAAGATTATCTCGTTTTACAAAAACACACTGTTGAATATATTTTTGAAGTGTTGAGAAGCTTTCCCAAACACCTACTATTTTGTTAGGATTCAAAGTATATTTTTTAATGAAGCTATGTTTATTAATTTATTTTTTGTGGCCCATATTATTTCTTTAGCAGCAGCTTTAACTGTCACTAAAGCGGATAAATTGATTGTAATTATATTTTTTTCAATAAAAAACAACAACAATAATGAAAACACGCACTCATATAATACTATTATAACTTTACAAAATTAGAAAAATGGATATGTACATCAAAAGCCTTTTTGAGCAGCCAGTCCCATCATTTCCTGCAAAGAGATGGCAGCCATATGCCACAAGAAGTAGGAAAGCGACTGGGAAAATACATCCAAGTAACATTTTTGTTTTGTTTTTTTCATGCACATGTTGTATTTCAACAAGACATTAACCATTTTACACATAGAAATCAAGTCCTATGATAGTGTAATGGCATCATTATAATTTAAGCCGTTCGATATCTTTCATCAGTGCTACTGAATGCATAATTAACCTTAGACAATAATTAATATTAAAAGTGAGAAGAATATAATTAAATTGGCTGGTGGCATGTTATAAATAATATTTACAGGTAATAAATGAATGGGAAACAAGTGGTGGTGTTGTAAAGTTATAATTTTGGGGGCCCAAATTAAAGAAGATGGTAGGACAGAGATGTTATCCCAAAAGGGCAAGGCACCAATCACTGCGTGATCTCCATAACTTTGCATTCCCATCTAAATACCAATTATATGGTCTGTGTTCATTAACTTATGCAAATTTGTTTTTAACATTAAAAAATATTAATCTTAATTAGTATGTAGTTAATGTCAGCTTGCTTAATAGTGTTAAAGTGATATCAGCAAAGTTAGCATTGTTCAACTCATATGTATATTGAAGTTCTTATAAAATTATAAGAATCATTGTTATAAACTACATAAATTATAGGAACATGAAGTGGGTTAACTGCTACTTAAAAAAACTTATTTTGATATGAGAGAGTGCAAAAGAAAAGCTAAAATTAGCTGTTTCAATTGAACTTTTATTATTATTTTAATTTCTCCCAATAATTCAAGTACTGAATTTTAACAATGCATAATTTATCTTATCCAACCACACCCAACCTTGAAAAATAGCATCCATGTGAATTATTATACCAGGAGTGATCATTGGGCTATCTCAAACCAAAATCTTTATCCAAAAAAAAAAAGCACAATCCCACCACACTTGAAATTGTATATTAAACATTTGCCAAGCACCTGACTCTTTTTTTTTTTACCTTTTTTGGGGAAAAAATGAAATCCATTGTAACTTGAAAATTACTTTGTGCTGTAAAGTTAAAAAAAATTATCTTACAAGCAAAGGTATTACAAGCTACAATTTTGTTGGGTTTCAAAATTTAAAATATTTATCTGAAATTTGAAGGAAGTGTTGATGTGAGAATAGTTTAATATGCAGGAAGGGACATAGAATGAGGAAGAAGAACCCAGAGGGGTTGCTCAGAAATCTCAATTGAATGTGCCTTCCAATCAAAGGTACATGATGCTCTAACAAGACACATAGACAATGGATGTATGCATGCCACGTGGCTCCCTGCACACCATGATTGAGACAATAAAGTCAAACAAACGAAGGGTGAGATGTGGCAGAAGTTGGGGACCACTGAAATGATTAAGGAGACAGAGGATGTGTGTGGAAGCCATGTGAAGAGGGAATATGGGATGGAGTGGTGAAGATGATGACAGTAAAAGAGAGGCTCTCTGGTTCTTAAGGTCTCATGTGTATCAGAAGAAGCACAGAGCATATTAAAACAATGATTTGGCCTCCACTCTTTCCTATGCATTCTCAATTATTATGTATCCATTCATGTCCTCCCTTTTTCTTTATATGTTTTGCACTGTACAAAACGTGGGGCATATATGCATATGCCTGTATCTCTATGTATGTGTATATATATAGATGTGGACCCATATATTTGTGGAGAATTGAAAATTTTTTGTCTCACTGACTTATGAATTCTCTCATTGTGCTTGTTTGATTGTCCATTAGAAACCTTGAAAATCAAGTTTTGATGGAAGCAACTTTAGCTTTGAGTTGCAAACATAGTTTAGATCTTTTTTCATAAAACAACCGAATGCACCCAGTGGTAGGCAATGTTCATGCCCTTCTCAAGTGGGTAGAAAAATGTTATGAAATGACAGCAACTTTATAATCTACTGTTATAAAAGTTCCCTTGTAAGTTAAAGGTTATGAACTTGATCTTGTATGCAACTTTAAATAGTTAATGTCTACCCTTATAATTCAAAAAGAAAAGAAGAAAAATGCTGCAAAATGATATTTAACATGATGAGTCGACAAATTAAAATTGTTCAATTCTAACACACCCAAGAAGATTGAGAGATTAGAATCAGGAGAACATTTTTATCCAATATAATATTCATGTTAGTGAATATTTCAGCTTGTTGTATACTATGCCCGGTAACTCAATGACACCAAACTTCTCGCATCTTTATCAAACATGAGGTTATGGGTTTAAATATTCTATTAATGTAACGTGCACGTCATGTAACACCCTAAATTTTATTTAGGAGTTAATTATGGTGAAGGGATAATCAATTGTTATTAAAGTTTCCCTATATATTTGAAAATGTTGTTTTCTATTTGGGACTTTCACCATGATGAACTATTTTTGATAAGCGAGAGTTGCTTTCAAATCCCTTTCGTCATGGCCAACACTTGGCTTTGATGATGCATCGCTACCCTTTTGAAGACATTTTGATAGACATTGTTCTTTAAGTGGGAAAATTAAATTGTGAATGATATATTTAAATAACTTTAGTTATCTCTAGGTTGAGATAACGTTTCATAGTACTACTTTTGAATTAATTTTTAATTGAAAAAATATTTGGGTCTATGGAAAAAAGAGGTTTAACTTCATCATTTATAACCCAAAAAAAAAAACTTTCTCACACACACACACACCCTCTCTCTACATATATAATTTTGTCAATAATACTTGTTTTAAAGGGGGAAATTGAAAAGAAAAAAGGGTCTCATCATAATGAGGGGTCATTTTTCTGAATTGATGCATGGGATCAAGGGGGTGGTCCCTCCCAGACATGGACAATCAAAGTAGAGAAATGGGTAAGATGGTGGTGCATGCATGGATTATGGATGAATGCTTTTAGGAGAGGAGCTGATTAACTACTGATAATGACAGCTTAAGGATCAAATGTGGAAGTGAGGGGGGTGTGTGTGTGTGTGTCCCCTAATTAATTGGTCCTTTTGTTTGGGGTATGTGAATTAATTGTAATGTAATGTGTTGGATGGTTGTGCTTCATGAAAACAACCAACCTCATCATTTCACTTCCAACTCATAGCCTTTCTCTTTTGTCCATTACCATAACTTTTCCCACTTCTTTTCCTCTAACCCCTTCTCTCACCTTACTCACAACCCTTCTCTTTTGTCCATTATCTCACCTTTCCCACTTCTTTTCATCTATTCCTCCTCACCTTTCATATCTTCATCTTATCTTTCTCACCTCACTTTTCTTCCTCCCAATATTTTACACTTGAAAATCAACTAGAAGTAGCTTTAACATTTTTAATTAGTTTTTTTCCTCCAAAAGTTGAGAAGTTCGTGTCCTTGGCCTTAGTTCGTTAGATAGGCTTCTCAATCTCATGCTTTTGGAATTTAGGGTTTGTTTGATTTTGTGAAATCCCTCTTCAATAGTCAGCAATGTCAATTTGTCAGGAATGGGGTCAAACAAACAGGAATTGGATATGTCCTTTGTCTTTGTTATTCTGTAGTTTGAAAAATACATATTGATGCTCACATTTTAAAAAAGTAAAGCCTTTGTCCATTACTTCAATGGGCAGCTTTGCTGGATCCATGGAGTGTGGGTTGGGCCAAGTCCGGATGATCGAGACTTAATCTTACCTTTTGCCTTCACGTGATTCTTGAGAAAAAAGGCTATAAAAAGCCTCACATGATTCATTGTACGGAAAAAGTTACTTATTTCTTCCATTTTTAATATGAAAATCAGTTGACATTTTTTAGAGGGCTTAAAGAAGTTAAATAAATTACATACTTGTCATTTTCTCTAAACTAATTTATAAACTCATGTATAAAAGTATTTCAACATATATCTTATAATTAATTAATTTATTTAACATTTTCAATCTACCTAAAAAATTTAATTGACTCTTAATAATCGTACATTGGAAAATTATCCTCACAGCACTCAATGTTTTTCTTTTGACCTTGACGCTACTCAAATCTAAACCAGCATGAGAAATCGTTCCCATAAAGAAAAAAGATACAGCCTCACCTTCCGAATGGTAATAAAACTCTGTTGAAAACAAAATTTGTTGACAATACCATGAATTGGCATGTTTAACATGGTGTTAGAAAAGCAAAAAAAAAAAAACTCATATCACATATTTTTCTTGTATTGTAAATCATGTTGAAAATATAACTTCCATCACTAATGACACAATGTTTGGTTAAATAGCTGATTGATTTCTTCTAAACTCAAGCCAGTCACGGCAGATCTATATATACATTGCCGGATGGAAGTTGCAAGTAGTTGAAGTCAATAGGGGCAAGTAAAGAACGTGGTTACGATCATACAGAAATATTGACAAAAAATCAGAAGAACAAAATTTCGGCAGTCAAAAACCTTCCTTCTTCCATTTTTACCTCTGGTTTCAGGTTGTACAAAGTACGAATTGAAGGCTGCAAGGGCTACGTTTGCTCAAGTTCTCAGTTGCCCAACAAAGATCTGATTATGCAGCGCTTTGTCAGTTCTGCAGTTTATATTTGTTGCTCAAAGCAATATGATTGGAGGATGGAGAGATGGTCTTCTCTTACGGGAAAAATATTTCTTACACCATCTGATATGATGTGATTTTTTTCTTGGTTGAGGGAGGGGTGTGTGCTCCACTTTTCCTTCCTGAATACCTCAAGACAATCAGCCCACTTCCTTCTTCAATACCTCACAGCGATTAGCATTACACTTGTTTGCCTTGCTTCTTACCTGCAATCCAGAGATAATGTCAGGAAGAAATGCAACATTGTTAAGAATTCTGAGATACATAATCAGTAGGTTGAACAATAAGCCAGTGAAAACTTGTTAATATGGGTGTTTCACATTGATGCACCATCTAGGAATTTATAGCTTTAGTACTTTCCATGTAGAGTTTTCAGACAACTAACTAGACTTTGATTTGTGTATTTTCACAAGATATTTAGGAACAACAGGTAGAAAACTAAAACAATCAGATGCTTCTTTGTGTGTAGCTATATGTTTATACTTTTTGAAAACCGACCAAGTGAGCAGTTTTTTTAATCATTGTAGGAGTGGAGGAAGGGAATGCTGTTACTACTTCATTCAGTTGTCCCACCTCTTTGAAACCAAGATCTTCTGACCGTTCAGCGGATGTGGCGCTCATGTTTTTCCAAGAGCTCATCAACGGTATGCATTTGGGATAGCAGGGGTCCCGAAAACTCAACCTTCTCTCCTTGGTCCTGATAACTCTGCAAGGCAGGTAATGAATAGTAAGTTATGCATGCATATATAAATTTCAGTTGCGATTCAAATCTAAACAGTTGACCCATCTACTGATTGTAAGTAATTTTTATCCATTTGAAATTCTAAATAAACAAGTTAAAATTTTATTTGAAAAGAAAATCAGCATCAACGAACTTCAAATAAATTGCTTCTTCCATCATCCAATTAACTGTCAAGACACGAATCAGATGCTTAACTATCAAAGAATTAGATCATTTACTTAAAGTCTCATGTTAGGAAGAAATAAAGTCATTCAATAAATTTAGGCTGGCTTTTGGTTTTAAATTTCAAAAAGTTATTTTCCATCAGGAAAAAAAAGGTATCACTGAAAAGTTTTCATGGAAGCACGGGAATTCCCTATCTTTAAAAGGGGACAGAATGATATGCAGAAAGAGGCGCACGAGTTTCATTTATCTATGTGATCTGGCTTCTATTTAACTTACCAGGTTACTTCTCTTGGATATTGAATCTTCTCTATGATAAAGTGCCATAGATAGCTCCTGTGAGTGGTATTCGTCGGAAGCGTCAAAAGAATCTGGGCGATCAAACTTGCTCCATTGATTTTGCATGGTGAGCTTAGGGATTTCTAATGGATCATGACCCCGAGAGTTGGAGCGTCCCATAAAATCCTTATTTTCCATGTTTATAGAATCGAAGTTATTCATTGAATTTGGTACAGCAGACTCTAGTGGATTGACAATATGCCCCCTTGAAATAGATCGACAGTGGGATCTTATGGAAATGTCATCTTTACGTCTTCTTGCCCATGCAAACCCACTTGATGTCGAAACTTGCAATGGCCCAGAGAAGGGAATATCTCCTTGAGATGCATTCTTCGTATGGGAAGCATCATCTGGTTTATCACTAGATGGCTTCGATTCCTCCTTACCTACATTGGTGCTTCCTTCTTTAAGGATGTGGACCGACCTGCCATTTACCCTTTGGAATTTCTGGCTTTGACTTGCCAAATTCTGTAAGAGGAGATTAAACCATTTACTGTGAATTTAATTTCCCGGGCAACCAGACCCTCACATGAATTATAGTGCATGCATGTAAGATGAAGCACAATGAAGCAAAAAAGAAAGAGGAATAGACCTCTGTTGGGACTAATTTGTTAACTCCTAATGGCTTTCTTGCTGGTTTCCTTGTTTCAGGTCCACGTGCTCTTCCACCAATCTTTTTCCTACAAGTTCATTGCAGTTGTGTAAACTTTAAATGAGAGCTGACAAGCAAACTATGCTAATATAATTGAAAATTGCATAGAATAAAAATTTGTCCATTGTGTCTGATACCACAAAAACTGAGAAGTTTTTATTACATATCAACTTCACAACCTTAGATGGTAAATCTCCCCAAAACAAATCCCTTCCTACAGAGAGAGGGAGAGAGAAACAAATCTATCGAATATTCCTATCTCCTTTGAACTGAAACTGCCCATTACTTTGTTTGTGTTATTTTGAGCAGTACATAGCTTTATCATCCTCATCTACCACATGCATAAATTTATATTTGCAGTAGCGGATTTAATTTAATAATTTCATAAGATATTTACTGCACAAATATTTACATTCATGACATAGACAACAGAACTAATCTAATCTACCCATTATACCAGCGATTCTAATGTCAAGAACTAGACTAAATAGATACTACTTCATGGATGTTATGACACAGCAGCGTATAGAGTCATGCTAGGTACTATATCAAATATATTGCACATGCAGATACTCTCATGGATTGACCATACTATATAGCAGGTTATCAAGTGCTAAAAGCACACGCTCACATATACCCAAGTAAACCTCTCTTTTTCCATAACCATTTATAAAACACACGAAGAGGATGAGGTCTCACCTCCTTGACTCCTCCCGCTGTTTCACATCAATCTCCTTGCTAGGTGGGTATATCGGCAAGCTTGATGGTTCACAAGCATATGGCTTTGTTTTGAAAAACTGAATAATATGATAATTTAATCAGGAAAGAATACCAAATTCAGTGTCAATGCTTCAGAAAGTCGAAGTTTACATGTGTGATTAATGAATTTGTTCCATGATGAAGAATTTGACATTATAGCATAGAAGGATGCATAAAAAGACAACGTTCAGAACTTACGATCAAAATTAAAAAGCAGGCGTGAAATTAGTGCTCTGCAGTACAGATGATTCCAACACAGTATATTGTTTCCTATGCCCACTATTATGTCAAATGAATGCATGTCAAAAATTGCTAACGAGTTGCTGGCTAAACTACCTCTGATGAGAGAGCAGAGGAGGCAGTTCCACGTTTGTATGGTTCGATGGAAAGAAGAGTCTGTAGCAAGTTCACACTAGCTGGAGGCAAATCTTTCAAGGTCTCTCGGAGACAACTATTATACGGTTGCTGGGGCCTAAACAACGTTGCATGAGGAAGTTTAGACTTTTTCCAGTATTCTTCAGGTGGAGAGCCACAAAGCTTGAAGATTTTGTGCAATTGTTCAACCTGAAAGTAAAATAAGAGTGAATCGAGTATGGCATTGACAGAAAAATAAAACGTAATAAGTTGTTTCCACGGACATGTGCAGTCAAGATTTAACAGCACTTCCAGCTGCAAATGCATTATGAATTGCAAAATGAAAGTCAGATTTGCAACTGCAAATGCATATTTTTAAATTCCTATACAACAGCAAATCAGTTATCTTATGCAAGCTTTGAACATGAAAGTCATTCTATTAGCCAGGTTTGCGTTTTTAAGCATGAATTGCAACAACTTCAAGGCCAATAACACAAACATGCATCATTGGGTGGAAGATGGAGCCTGATCATGATCATCACATATAGTAATAAAAGGAGAGTAAAATACCCACACACATTGAAAATGTCAATACCTCTGTTCTCCCCTGAAGAATAGGCTTCCCAACAAGCAGTTCAGCAAAAACACAGCCAATGCTCCAAAGATCCACAGAAGGACCATAGTCGGTTGAACCCAGTAAAAGTTCAGGAGGACGGTACCACAATGTAACTACACGACTAGTGAGGGGCTGTTTGTGCCCAAGATTTGAGAAGTTTGCCAGTCCAAAATCAGCCACCTTTAGTATCCCGTCATTATTCACTAGAAGATTAGATCCCTTTATGTCACGGTGCATTACACCACGTGAATGACAATGGTCGAGGCCAGATAATAACTGCTTCATGTAGCATTTAATCTGTACCGACAAAATGACATGTTCAATAAAATAAAACAACAAAAAGATTTGGAAATATTTAATTTAGATCAGGGTGCCTCAATTAGCCCATTTACAATTTTCACTACTTGGTCCTTAAGATGACATGTGAGAAATAAACACATAACAAACAAAATCCTTTTGTCCCCAATATATCCATAGAATTTCCAGGTGGTTATTATTATCATTTCAATGGAAAGTTGGCATACCTGCGGTTCACTAAACTTGATGTCAGGAGAAGATAAGAGCCCTGTAATGTCATGTTCCATATACTCGAATACAAGATATATGCTACAGGACAATTTAGAGGTAATCAAGCCCTCCAATTTTATAATGTTTGGATGATCAAGCCTTCTGAGAATCATGATTTCTCGAGCCATGAACCTAACACTTTCGGGCTCAAAGTTGTCAAAGCGCACCTTCTTCAGAGCCACTATCTTCCCGGTCTCAAGTTCCCGCGCTCGGAAGACACTGCTGTATGTTCCTTGTCCGATCTATTCATGCAAGTTGAAAATGCAATGAATCTAAGAATAATTACTAGAAATAGCAGAACCAACAGCTAGACAGTACACAATAATCTAATAGAAATCGAAGCAAAATTTAGATAACCGAAGTAAACCATTTAGTTTTGCTGGAATTTCCCATAAAGAGCCTCATCAACTACTAGACAAGCCGGAGAAATTTTATTTGGTACGGTCCATGAGGGATATTCTAAATCAACTACTAGACAAAAACTATGAATAAAATTTATCTGAGAAAGCTGCCACAAAAATAACAGAAACGAACTCCAGGTAGGAGTAGCAAATCAACCTTCTCAAGTTTCTCAAATGCATCAGCTCGGAGGGGCACCCAGCCCTGAATGGCTTCACCGGCAACAGCTGTAAGCCAACCCGGCCAACCTGCTGCTACTTGCTCTCCTTCCACGTACTTTTGCAGATTCCCCAATCTGAAACTATACGACTCACAACCTCCATTTGAACTCGCTCTCCCGACTCACCCACATCGCTTATACTCACCCCCAGTGACTCACTACTCCTCTTCTTCTTGTCCGACTCTTTCCTTCCCGAATTTCCTGTAACCGCATTGCCACGAAACACACCAGAGTGGTCAATAGCAGGCGTGACCGATACCGCCTGCTTGGCATTCACACAACCCATTGATCAGCGTCACCGGCCACCGCAGTGCAGAAGCATATGAGCAGCAACCACGTTTAGGCACGAATCTGAGTTCAGCCCAGATCCGTTCAGATTCCGGAACTGCTGCCTCCAGACTCAAGTCAGCTGGTTTAGAAATTGCAGAGGAAGATTACAACAACAACAGTAGAAGAAGAAGAAGAAGAAACGAGTTTTTATACTGCGTATTGAAGCAGGCATTGGAATGTTCTATATTGCTTTCTTTCACTTCCTGGCTAGTTTTCGTTAGCACCAGCGGCAATTACGGGAGACGGAGTTTAATGGGATTTTGTTTGAACCGGAAACAGAAGAGCGAAATCAGCGGAAAGACGGGGATGTGTTGCTGTTATACGCTGTAGCGACTTTTCTTTTTGAGAAGAAACGAAATCACTGAAAATCACGATAGTGGCATTTCGGATTGCTGACCATTTATTCTCGTCTTTTGCTTGGACTTTGGATTTCTAATTTGTTTTTGAATGCCACTAATTATGAGCTCTGTTTGGTTGTAACTGTGAGTGCCGTTGATGAGCCAAGCCTATTGGATCGAATCGAATAGGAAACAGTGCATGCGATTGCAACTAATTGAGAAGCGCGTGTTGGCGGGTGATCCCATGACTTTTTTTCTTTTCGTTTTTAAATATTGGTCTCTCCCTCTCTTTGGTTATTTTTTTTTTTGGTTGAGATATTTAAATATTGGTTAGGCACTTCACTTGCATTGGGGTTGTTGCGAAGTTGACTAATGGGTCTGAAAGTGTTTTCAACATTTCCACTTTGTTTGAATTTAAAATTGGAAGATGTTTCTGTTGGATTCACACGCCTGATCCAGAGATATCAATAAAGTGACCGTATCTGCCTCAACTGTTCGGAGAAAATCTGCGACCAATTAGAAATAAAAGGAAAAGAGAAATGACGTTGAGTTTTGTTTTTTTAAATAATAATATGTTTCCTATTCCTGTTTTCTACTTCCATCAAATTCATAAGGCTTGTTTGGTTAGTAAATCCATGCGTTTACTTGGACAAAATTTCTCTCACATATTTATCTCGGAATATATGTCCGTTCTCCCAACGGGCTATCCAAACAAACCCATAGTTAACTGCGGACATCATACTTTAATTTTGTGTGTCTGAGAATCTGTTGGGAGAAAGGAGTTCACAACTTCTGAGGTGATTTTATGGATTTTAAGATGATTTTACAGACTCTAAGATGGTTTTTATGGATTTCGAGATGGTTTTTACATATTTCAAGATGATTTTATCTTAACTTGTGTGTACTGTTTAGAAAACGGTGTTCCCAAACAAATATTTTATTGGTTTGATTAGAGTAGCTAATTTAATGTTAAAGGCTTAATAGTGGCTGAATTGCCAAGAGATGTTCTGTCTACATTAATTATTTCTACTCAAATTTTAAAGATTATGATTTGCAATTTTTTTCCAAAAACATACCAAGTATTTTAGGATCTGTTTATAGTCACCTTCCAAAACTTAATTTTTGTGGTAAAACTTATATTTTTTAAAAAAATTTATTTTCTTGTTAAATCACACTTTCTCATATTTCAAAATCTAGATTTTATCTTGAAATCCGTAAAAGCTATTCTCTCAAAATCTATTTTCTGAAACCTAGATTTTACCTCAAACTCTATAAAAACTATTTTCAAATGAATTTTCAAACGAGTATTAAAGGCGTTAAGATGTGATTTTAGACTTTTAGTGAAGTTTTTTTTTAACCACAGGCGATGGTACAATTAAATTTTAAATGCTATAGAGATAGACATGATTTTCTACATTTAAAAAATAAAGCAATTGTATAAATTACGTTAAATCTAAATCTGTCAATTTTTAGTGTGAGACCAACTTGTTCACTCCCATGATTCACATGGAAATCACGGTTCAAATAATTGTATGGTATTAATAAGTATTTAGAGAGCAAATTTTATTCTTATAATTCAAACAAAAAAATCTATGCTATAGGAAAGATGAGTATAGAGGGCTCATCAGTCATCACCATCTGAATTGTCCATATGCTGGGCAGTCTAAAAAAGATATGATATAATTTAATTTTTATATTATAAATAATGCTATATATTAGTAAATATAGAATCTAAGATAAGTGCCATTTTCAACCCTGTTTTGTTGTTCTCATAGCTATTCAAAAGCCCTGACCCCTTCTCCTTGATCACTTTAATACCCCACTCGCAATTCAATTCGATTCTGAATGTTCAACTTGATTGTTCATTTGTTCCATCACTTTATATTTTGAATGTTCAAATTTGTAAAATAGGAATCAATTTTAGAAATTTGAAGTCTTGAGACGTCACTTTCTGCACATATATAAATAAATATACACACTAGCGACATTCTTTTGAAAACAAAATAATATTAAGGAAATGGGGATGTAAATTCAAAAAAAAAAAAAAAAAGAGGAAGTGAGGGGTGAGTGAAATAGTGAATCAATGCACAGCAACAGGAAGAGTGGGCATGATGAGATCATTACTTTTGGGAATGCATTTTGGAGGTATAGAACGACGTAAGTTCATAGTGTTTAGTATAGTTGTTAGACATAATATATTCTACGGAAGAAGGATAAAAAATCACATTCTTCTCAGAATGCATTCCAAATCACGATTTCAACATTACAAGTCATAACCTATCGTGACCTAAAAGTAAGTCTAAGTCGTGATCTTGGATACTCTAAATCGCAACGTGGGATATTCTACCTACCTTTTATCAGTTTATTTTTCTTTGATTTTATAACAACATAAAATAAATAATATATATGTAAACATGTATTATTGAATAAGATTCATCTTTCTTTTCATTTTCCACTAAAAGTCTCTTTTACAACATTTATTTAAACAAATTTTCATTTTTCAAAATGTATTTTAATTAAAAGTTATTCTTCCAAGCAACATTATCCTTAACAATTAAAAATGTTAATGATTAACATCAATCTTGATCATCGTTAATTATTTACCAGGATAAGATTTATTATAGTAATTTGTGTACACCCACAAAAAAGTGATGTATGTGGAGAGTGATCAAATACTCCTCATGATTTTCTTCTTCATTTAACCAAACAGCGGTTTTAATTAGTCCACATTTTTTTAGTGAGTTCGTAGCCGTAATTAGTGAAAAAATGAAATTCAGAAGAATTTGGCTAGACTTATGGCTGCTTCATCTTTTTTTTTTTTTAAGTTTGATGTTATGGGAACCTAAACAGACTCCAAAAAGTCAACAGAGGTTGTAAAAATCTAACCCAACCCCACTGCCACAAGCAGTTTATATAAATTTCTCTTATTCAATTAATTTAATTTCTTATTAAAAAATTATATTGGTTGGAGAATGATCTCAAATGAGTGAAATAAAATATATTAGATTGGATTAGAAGAGAGGACACATACGTCGTATATCACTGTATGAGATTTAAAAAATATATAAATTAGGTATCAATAAAATATATAAAATAAATTGAATCATTAATTATATTTCAATACTGTCTTTATATATACACGTTGAAAAATCACGTTGACAGAAATCAAAATAAAATGCATCAAATATTATCATCTCGACATGTAGCTTTCAACATTAATCCGAACAGATAAGGAAAAAATATTTCAATGCAAATAAAATTTTGTTGTTTAAAAGTATCTAAAATCTCGTATCATTAAGCAAGTGCGGCTCTTTTTATGTATCATATCTTCATCTATGTATAAATATCTTCTATTTTATGTGACATAAAACTGAAGAAGTATTGCACCTCAAAGCATAAACAAATTTCAGATTCTTTTAAACAGTAAAATTTTGTAAATAACTTTTTTTTTTTCAAAGGAAAAGGTTACAAGGGGCTAAAGATGAAGTCAGGGGTCACTATAAAGCGAGAAACTAAGGTTAGGTAGAGGAAGGAAGTGGGACTTTATGTGATGCACTAGCGAGGGACATGATAACTGACAAGCTGAGGTGCCGTATGACTTTATCTAATTAAAGTGAGTTACTTTTGGTGACTTTAGAGCCTTTTTTTTATAAGTGCTATATATATAACTAAGCTTATGTTTTAAATAAATTCAAAATAAAAAAAAAGTGAGTTAGGGTTTGTTTGAGATTACGGACTCAAACTTACTATTTGTGACAAAAATTTGGATTTTGAAAAATCTATTTTCTTATCAAATCACACTTTTTTTCATAATAAATTTTTTTCATCTTTTTTTCTTTTCTCTTCTTTTCTACTTAATTTTTTGTATCAAACTCCGTCAAACTAGTAAGTTTCCAAATACAATAACATTTCAAAATCTAAATTTTACTTCAAAAACTGTAAAAACTTTTCTTCCAAAATCTATTCTAAAAACCCTAAGTTTTACCATAAACTTCGTAAAAACTATTTGAAACGAATTCCTGTGTTATTTTTTTTTTGACCTGAATAAAATTCCTGTGTTATTAAGGATAGGATGAGTGTGATATTGATTAGGTAGGTGTGAGAGTTGTGGATGCCCCATATTCCACGTAAGAGGGCACACATGCATGTTTAATTTGGTAACGTCTCGACTCAGTATATGAAAAACAAGAGAGTGAATGCGATGCTCTTTTATAATTCGCATTAATATCCTACTGACAAATTTAAAAGCCAGTATTATTATTAAATGTGTTAGATGTTCATATTCAATGATCACCACCAATTCTTCTTTAATTACAATATCATGATAGATGGCTGCTCATATTCAATAATTCAACATGCAAGTACACTGCACACACATGTGTATATATACACACGCATGCAACAAATAATTTCACGATGACACTTGCTTTACGTGCATGGTTTGATATATGTGTAGCCTTCTCAAGTAACATCTTCATTCTTACATTTAAGTTTTGTACTACGAAAATAATTTGAACATTGTCGACAATATATATACACACATATATAGGTGTTTAGGATTTGTGAAATACGTTAATATCCTTGGGGCGCCAATGATGGAACATAAACAAGTGATGTAACAATAATAATAGTGATAATAACAAAAGAAGGGGCAAAAGGGGATGGTGGGTGAGGTGGGTCAAAAGTTGGTGAGGTGATGTTCCCCATCAATTTCCCAACATTGGATTTTTGTTGTGAGATTTTTTTTTGTGATGTTAATAATACTCTCTAATCAAACACAACATACATTAAACAAAGTTTAAGCAATAACTTGTGTGAATATAATAATAACAGTGTTGCGATATGTGTCTGTTTGGCAAAGTAGTGGAGAAGTACTTATGGGCTTATTCACACAAGTCGAGGCAAATATGTGGAGGAGATTGTTTCGTTTTGCGAAAAAGCACTGTTGAACGTGCTTATGGCTACAAGCTAAGCATTGCCAAACAAGCACATTGGCTATTTGACTGGGTCAAGCGAACTCCACTCCGTTGAAAATGTTTTCTACTACGCTTACACTGATTGGAATTCTTGCAAAGTAAAATTATTTAATTATTTTTTAGGCGATTTTAATTACTTATCATGTAAATTAATATTAGGCAAAGTAAGGAAGTTCTTGAAAAATAAAGTCAATTGAAATTTTTCGGTGAAAAAGGGGAGATGTCATCATCAAATGATGCAAACGCCCTTTCGTGGAACAATGTGTTATGTGTGTTATCATTGATTCATGCAGGACGGGCAATTCTGCCTTTTACAAAAGTGAGAGATTCATTTTAATATGCTTTCTATTTAGTGTGCAGCATGCAATTAAATTATAATGAAAACCAGTTTATGAATTCAAAATATAATTTAGTGGCAAGAACATAAATCCAATTGATGAATTCATGTTCAAAGTTCCAATAATCAAATCGTTGCGTTGCAACTGTACATGAATAAAAATTAAAATGATATAGTAGT
>JANTPZ010002346.1:0-17744 GCA_025593235.1 Vachellia pachyceras
TTTTGACCTCAAACTGACTTCTTTTCTTTGAAAAATAGATTGTAACTTCATTTTGAACTACCCAACTGTGTGTGTTTACATATGCATACACTCCGTGAATCTTAAATATAAAATCTTATTTGTACCACAAACAGGGTCATATATATCAAGGATAAAAGGAGTGTGTGTATTAATGTCAATTCTTATTATAATAATATGTTGACTTTTTTGAGAAAATTTAAAAATTTAAATAAATTACTTACTTATAACATATATTCTTAAAAATTTATATGTATTATTAAATTAAATATATTCACATGAATCACATGATCTTATTTATAGGGCAGAGAGGTTTTATTTGATCATATTTATCACTTCATTAATTTTTTATGTGAAGTCTAATTTCACACTTCATTTATTATATATTGACTTTAGTCTTATTTGTTATAGTAGATATTAAATATAGATGAAGTTGTAAAGTTATTGTATTTTAAGATAGAGTTAATGAGATTTAAAATTTTCATTAATCCACTTGAAACATGTTGTAAATGATTTATACATAGGCCCAAATGAGCATATTAGTTTATACAATACAAAAATTAGTTTAAAGAAAGATAATAAATATTTCAATTAACGAGTTTTCTTAATCTCTAAAAAAAAAAGTTCACAACTCTTGTATTAGACATGGAAGATAATATATGGTTGTGCACTTTTTATTAGTTAGTGGAGTAATTTTATATCAGCATGAAGAGATATATACATGTGTGTGTGTTATACGTATGCATGCATCACGTTACTTGTTCTTGTCTGCTTTGATGTGTTGGTGTTGAAGTTTGAAACGGCTCTAATCCGTCCTTTTATTCTCAATGTGTGGCTCCAAAAAACCAGTGACAGTGAGATATTTTTCTGGTGCATGTACTTATTTGTTAGCTACATTGGTTCTTTTTCCTTCAAGGAAAAAAATATTGTTCATTAGACTCAGGGAATCCGAGGCAAAGTGAGCAAATTAATGTCTCTCTCTCTCTCTGCGTTAATTCCTAAAATAAATATTGATGATAAGTATAAATGTTGAAACTGAGAACTTGCAAAAATCCTTAGAAGAAGTCATTCTGAAACAAAAAAATCAGATCAGGGAAAATCCCCGTCTAATCACAGCTGATCCCCAATTGAGGTGAGGCTGCCTCTAGAATAAAGTGTCTGTTTACTAACACGGTAAAAAAATATTTTTACCATTTATAAAATAAATACGTGAAATATATTATCTCATTTTATTTAACAACAAAGTTGAAACGTGGGGTTTAGAAGTTTAAACACTCGTGAAGAGATAAACGGAGAAAAGAGAATTCATCTTTTGTGCTTGGGAGGGATCTCACATCCGTACCAATTTGTGTGTATGCGGTGATCATTTCCGGTGGTGTACGGCGTACCATTGATTGGGTCCACAAAAATCATCCGTACTAATAAAGACCACTCAAGCAAACACGGTTCATATAACACCACCAAGGTTTCGCTTTCGTTTCTGCTTGCTACAACCAACACAGAAAAGGCAGTAAGCTATGGCCTGATAGATCACGGGTCTTGTAACATTTAATAATAGCAACAAAGAAATCCCAGGACGTAACCCACAGGTCAATAAAATTGATTCAATTGATAAATAATTTGTCAGTGATTTTAAATCATGCTGTTAATATAATGACTTTCTTTATATGTGATGTGTAAACGTTTTTTAAATTTGGAAGCACACTCTAGACCTAGACCTAGACCTGATAAATTTCTAAATCCAACTCACTTAAACTTTTATGTACGAAGAAAATAAAACATAACCAATATGGGTTAGGTTTTAACGGAATAGATTAGTTTCTTACAATATCATGAACCAAAATTTAAATTCTATTAGAAGATGTACTTATATTTAATATTCAACAATTGTTTGAATAAGATTGTCTCGAATAGTAGAGAGATATTGTGAGTTCGTAAAAAAGGACATAGTTTCCACTAATCCACTCTACTTGGGGTTTGCATGTCATGTTAGCGGCCAACTTGTACAAGGAAGCTTTTTCGAATTCAAATTGGATAGAGAAAACATCAGACATTCAAATGGTGCAATACACATGTACATATTGCCTGTGAAGGCGAGAGGCTCTGCCTCGAGTCACAGAGCAAAAATATCTACACAAATGATTTATATTGCTTGATATCCAGAATAAAAGAAGAAAAATAAAGTGCCTTGACGACGAATTTAAGTGTGTGTTTGGGAATCCGTTGGGAGAAAGGAGTTTACGGATTCTAAGAAGAATTTACGGATTTCAAGAAATGGTTTTTATGTATTTCAAGATAACTTTTACATGTTTCGAGATGGTTTTGAAGAAAGCAAGAAATGCGATTTCTCTTGAGTGCAGCCAATTCCAAACTTGACATAAGAGATGAATGCGATGGATGATGTAATGAAGAAAGCAAGACAAGTGAAAGAAATTGCAACGTGCATTACACTTGGATTCACATTGACAAATTTCCAGTGGCAGCATTTAACTATTAGTTAGCCGTATGTTTTACAACAAAAGCTACCTATGACAGCAAGTAACTCAAGTTAATGAACCAAACAAAAGCTACTTATGTCTCTGATTTCTCATTTTCACGAGGCTTGATGCAATATACGCGGGATCCCATGTGCTGCACTTACAGACCAGCATCCTCACAACCATTGAAGAAAAGAGATTCGTCTTCCTTTCCAATTCTGCTCCTCCAGCTCATCAGAAAAGCTGCCAGGACAAGTATACAATGTTGAGCAATGATAAAAAGTTGAGAAGCTATGCTACCTGTTAATTAAAGAGTCTCTAGCCCGTTCAGCACCATTCTCTTTTGGAAGACAAGATGATGTCTCTTTGCTCGGTTTGTAACATTTGAGAAGAAAGGAAATAGTCTGTATCAAATCTGCATATTGTTTCACATCTGCAAGCAGTTTTTAAAAAAAGAAAAAAGCAAAATGACATGTTAGTGAAGAGAAGTGAAGAACCTTTCTGAGATCTTGGTTGTATCTGCAGAGATCTGATTCTCAGAATGTCTTGTTTTTCATTAAAGAATAGATTAAAATTTATGTTCTGGGTCATATTTCGCCATGCTTCAATTACTTCGTTTCATCAGCAAGGTAGTCATTAAATTGTAATTTAGCTTATAATAATATCTCAAGGAAAATTTTTGTAAGAAGCTTCATTTCTTAGAGGACCTGAAGGAAGATTGCATTTTGGTCCTGGTTGTTGCACTAATTTCTTAATCATGTTTCTTTTGAAACCAAGTTAATTTGACTTTCTGATCTTTCTCGTATCAGCTTGGAAACCCATATCCTGGTAAGTTGCAATCACGACAAAGATCGGAAAAGATCCACCCACTACCATAATAATAAAAGGTGTGTTTGGGAAAAATGAGTTTACAGATTTCGAGGTATTTTGCGGATTTTAAGATGGTTTTATGGATTTCGAGATGGTTTTAATGAATTTTGAGATGGTTTTTACAGATTTCGAGATGGTTTTATATTGAAATGTATGTACCGTTTGAGAAACGGTGTTCCCAAACAAGCACAAAATAGACAAACGCTAGCTCCAACGATGGCAAAGAACTTGTCAATTTCAAAATCAGTGATGATACCAGATTTGTTGGTCGGTGCCACCAGAAAAATAGACTTGAGAAACATAAACAGGGAACAGCGATGGGACATAAACTAAAGTGTTCATCTACGATTTGAAATATTGCATTCTGTCCAAATGGAAGGGACCAACATGTGCAGGACATAGATGTGTTTTTTTTAAAAAAAAAATACAACCGTCTACATAGAGAAGTTATCATGCCATCCATAGCAACCATTATAAAGTTATAACTACTGAATGGGCATTTTCATCTTGCCTATGCTTCGTCTAGGGACTAAGTAAGAACTAATGGATATCTCAATGGTGGTTTTACTCATTTCAAGGCCAATATTAAAGACGAAAAATGATTAAAAATGTCTCTTTAAGCCAGTAAGTTGGTAGGAGATTAACTAACACAATAAGATATCACTTGCAATGATCAGATCCCAGTCAGGAGAAGAAGTTGGAAACTTGCCTCCCCAGGTATCTGAAAAAATAAGTACATAGCAAAAAGAGCAACTAATCAAACAACTTATGGTAGAAAAAATCAGAATACATTTAAATAGAGGCCTAAGTTTCAAGAATTATTAAACGGTCACTTTTAAATATGGAAAATGGAAGGTTAAACAGAATTTAAAGCTGAGCAATAAGCACCAAGAGTAAGAAAACAGACTGGCAAAATAAGCATATCCTATTTTCTGTTATCCTCAGTTTGAAATGAAGAATAGAATTGGAAAAGTGTGTTTCACTACGGACATGATCCTCAACCGCTAACTGGAAGTGGAACTTCATGACCCAGAAAGCATCCCATTTCTGCCTCGAAGTATTTCTTGTAACATGACCAAGAAACAAAATTCTGCTAGGTTGTTTGAAAGAAGACTTACGCCTTACATAGGAATGGCAGGTATTTTATTCACTCGGCAGTTGTGAGTTATGTTCTCCTCAATTTCTATCATCATAGTCGGATGTTGTAATATCAAGATGTAATGACTTTTGAAGAAATATGTCCAAAGCACCTGTGCCACTGAAATTAAATGGAAAACATCAAATAAGCAAAATTAATAATACAAAATGTCTAAAATGTCATGAGATGCAAGTGGGAAAATCCAAAAAACACATTTATCCATATCTTTATCATTGTTCTTGTTTTAGCTGCCGATGTGTTTTTGCCATTTTCTCCGTCATTGGCATGAGATGCCCAGTGGTTTTACCACATCCTAGATAAATGCATAAAAAAAAACTGCTTCTCCACTACAGTGATGAACCATGAAAAAAGAAGATGAATTAAAGATGCCATCATTAGGACACCATTTTCAGTTTGATTGGAAAACATGGGTTTATATAGTGTTATTTTTTCAAACTTTGACTAAATGTACGTCACGGATAGCTCATGGTTAGACATATAATATTCAAAAATTGTTGTTTTAATTATATACACGTTATGGGTAACTCATTGTTACGACTTATAATATTCAGAAATTGTGGCTTTTAATTAGATGCATGTCATGGGTAGCTCATAGTTACAGCGTATCACGTTCATAAATTGTAACTTTAACTAGATGCATATTATGGGTAACTCATGGTTAAGAACAACTTCATTCAAGTGTTAGAAATTCACATTCGAATGACATAATAATCGGTGCTTATAATTGAAAATTGTGCATTTTGGGAAAACTTTTTCTTAACAGTGCACGCAAGTCAAGATAAAAAATATCTCAAAATCCGTAAAAAGTATCTTGATATCGGTAAAAGCATTTCGAAATCCGTAAAACATCTCAAAATTCATAAATTTATTTCTCCAAACAAATTACCAAACACACATACCTCATTCGAATGACTATCAATTTTTAATATGTATCTCAAGTTCTCATTTGGATGAGAAAAGAACACATTCGGATGAGATTTTGAAAAACAATGTCTTAGAGAAAACTTCATTCAAATGATAATTGGTGTTCATTTGAATGGCATGTATAAATTTTAATACTCATCTCAAAACATCATTTGAATGTGTGAAAGATGAAGATTATATTCGGGTGAACATAAGATATTTGAATGAGTTACTGAAAAATGTATTTGAAAAATAGTTATTTATTAAGAGCAATATGATCATTTAACATAATTTTCCTACTTATATTACTACTATTTTAATCCAATCAAACAAAAAATTTCCTCTCAAAACATTTTTTATTTCAATGCATACCAAATATCTCATATCAAAAAATTTAATTTTCTTTTCTTTTCCTTTTCATTCTCATCAATTTTTTGATCAAAACAGGATTAGGTAAATATCGATTTCGTAACTTGATGCCATCGACGTTGGTGAATCACGGCTAGTGCCAAGAATATTTGAAAGTATTTATACAATATATATCATTTGTCTGCAAAATTAATGATAATTTTTGTCAAGAAAGTTTTCGCGAAATATGATCGAGCACTCAAAAGTTTTTGTGGTTTTAAAAGTGTCCGAAAATTTTTCTTTTACGTTACTTTCATTCCGAGTTAATAAATCCCTAACCACCAACGTTTGTTGATCAGTTTTGATGATGCCCCTTGTGTTCCCCTCACCTTTTTCCTCTTTACAACTCAGACTTCGTCTATATAACGACGACGCCATGAATACCTCTGCTCCTTACTCTCCTTCCTCTTCCCTGCTCCTAACTTTCCGTCCATTGCAACTGCCGATAACCTGGAACCCAACTCCACCGCCTCTACCCCCACGTTGAGCAGAGAGGATGATCTGAACATCGAAGTCTTCTGATTTTGAGATCTCATTTGCCAATGAAAATGATAAAAAATCACATTCGTTAATAAGCCCTGCGGTGGCGGCCAACTACGTGGGCCACTCAAATCTCTCGTCTTAGAACACAATAAAACTCAACCCCATGAAAAAGAAGAACCCGTTGGACAAAAGAGAAATTACCGATGAAGATGAAGAACTCGTCGGATTGAGAAGAAGAAGAAGAAGAAGTCGTTACTTCTCAAGCTTAAAGAGGCATAAAATCCTCTACGTACATGTAATAATTCAATATATACTATGGCATATCGTATGATCATATCAGAAAAAAATCAACGAATTTTCTTGTAGCCTACGGAGTTACTTCTCAACGCTGTGTATATTAGCTTGGTTTATTATTGGTAATTCACTCTCATTGCTCTCCCTGACGCGTGAAGTGGCCAAATTAATTTCTTTAAAAAAAAAAATTAAGTACTATTGATTCAGCTTATATGCATATATCCAACGAGGGGATTATAAACTTGTAGATGGATCGTTAAAGCGTTTAAATCTTCGACAGCCTTACTTACGAATAACTTTATCCCATGAGAAGATCTGTTAACAATACATACGAACATGTTAACTCAGATATAAAATTGGCTAGCTACGTACTATCAAGTTTCACAAAAACAACATTGACTTCCTTGAAGGCATATTCTAAAACCCTTCATTGGTATCGTCTTGTTGCTTCTAACTATGACAAGTCTCTCGTCTTACATGTATCAGAGAGAAGCCATAACTTCTCTGATCGATGGTTATCTGATATTCTAACAAACCTAAAATACTAGAAGTCGAGGCTCATACGAAGCTTGTACCACCTTCTCTTCCAAAACCCCACGAACTTCCATCCAGTCTTGATACAAAATATTACACTACTATTTGACCTCTGCAAATTATAACGCTTATTATCTTTCGACATTATTATTGTATCAGACAAGAATCAGCGTACTGGCTTTCAAATCTCTGCAATGGAACAGAAAGGATCGATATATATATACACACAAGAAAGCTTTTCTGACAATCCAAACAAGAGTAGTATAGCTCTCGCTCGATTGCTAGCTGCTGAAGGATACTGTGTCGAGATTCTATGTTTAGTTTTCTGCTTCTAAAAGTAATTAACTTGTTGGTGCAAAAGCAATGCCTTTTGATTGACGCTGTGAATTGCATGAACGGACTGTTTATATAGTCCTCGAGACGAGTTTGTTCACAACCATATTCAACGTAAGTATATATGTTACAGATTTAACAAACAGCGAAGTTGTGTTGTAATATTTAGTGAATCAGTTTTTCTTGAAGCCAGATTTAGTATATATATCTAAGTATGTATTTAGTGCTTTGTTTTCCTTGTGCGTTAATTTGATTGGTTCTAAGTAATTAGCTAGCGGTCACGTGTGATCATTTTAACCGTTAAAATCTAATATGTCAGAGTAACAAAAGTCTTTTATACTTCGAAATAAAATATCAGTGAAAAAAAGAAAGTTAATATAGTAGTTTTTTTGCGAAAATTGGGGATAAATGTTCCATTAGAAAATTAATTAGAGAATAAGATCTGCTATTGCTTCATTGTGGAAGCTCAGTTGCATATTGTGGAAGTTTGGTTACATATATGAAAGCTCAGTTGCATAATGTGAAAGCTCCATTGTACATAACATCAAAGCTCAGTTGCATAATGTAAAAGATCAGTTGCGTAATTTGATAGGTCATATTCTACAATTAATTTCCAATTGAGGACTCGTGCCCAATTATCCCTAGCTTTTTTGGGTTAAGATGCAAATTTATCTTTGATAAAATTTTCACTCATGAATATAACAATGTTGCCCTGAAAGTTTTGTGAGGAACGCTCTTATTCTGGAAGTTTTAAAATTGAGTAATGTTGCCATTCCATCAGAAAACTATGGTTGACTATAAAAAAAATTGATATATTTATTATTTATATAATCTAACATATAATTATTTTAGAATATATATTTTTATTTAATTTTTTAATCTTCTTGAAAATCATTTTATATGTAGGATTAGAAAGTATATATTATATGCCCGTTTGGAAAACCGTTGAGAGAATGCATTTTGTTAGAATTCATTTTTGTTCAAAATGCATTTTAGTAGAATATATTTATATTTGGATAAACGTTGGATTCAGAGTGCATTTATTCTACTAAAAATGAATTTTTTACTCAGAATGTATTATGAAAAATGAGTTACTAAAATAATAGAGTTTGTAAGCTAAATAATTTTTGGGTCTAAAATGTATTTTAAACCTAAAAAAAGCTATTCCCAAACTCAATTATGTTTTACATACACTATTAAATATTAAATTTTATGAAAATAAAAACATTATTTGAATGGTTGACGCGCGTTGGAAGCTGAATCAACGAATAAGGCAGGAAGCCACTAACTGTCGCTCTTCTACCTAGCTACCATTCCAGGCGAACACGACGACCGACTGGTGAATTCACATCACTTCCATGGAACGCCTAAACCCCTACTGCTATGCGTTTTGCCTTCTCCATTTTCTTCTTGGGGTTAGCGTTTTACATTTCCTCTGTTTTCGCTACCTGAGGTTCTCTGCTTGCTTTACTTCTCTCTGCAATGGCGGACTCACATTCCGCTACATTTCAACCTCCTGTTGCTTCTTCTTCCTCTTATACTACCGCCATTCGGGACCCTTCTGGAGCTACTTCGTCCGCTGCTGGATCTTCACGAGCACGCCGCCAAGAGGAAAGTCGAAGTCATCATCCTCGATCCCCATCCACTGGCCCTGAACAGCATAATTTGAGCATCATCAATTGGACATATCAAAATGCGTCTTCAGCGGCTAGGGATGATTCTTGGTCCTGCCTCGTTGTTCTTTTCACATTTTGGTTCTTTGGTATGAATTTCAGTTGTGGATAAAATGACACTAAAGTTCGGTTTAAATCGTCATTTGATTGAATTAGATAATGCTGATACTGGTTTCAATATCACAGTATCGATGACTATGATACTTGGAGTTTACGGGTCAATGAGCCTCCTGCTTAGTCCAAATGCCTCCATTCTTCTCCAACCTAACCCCATATTCGTGCAATATATAAAGGTTCAATGCTTGTTATTGTTACAAGTTAGTAGTATTTGTTTTAGCTTCCCTTAATAAAATTATCTGAGCCTCTGATTTGAGTATGTTTGCATTAGGTAGAAAACTTGGGGTCAGAGCCAGGAGTCATGCTTTATGGTACATACGGAACTCCCCCTCTTGATATTTTTACTGTTTGGACAGAAACTCGTAATGTAACCGTTCCATCTGGTGTGCATAAGGCAAGTACTACCCTTACATAATACTTCAATGCTGAATTCACGAATCACAGAATCAATAATATTTAAATTTAAATGCTTATTTTTTCTGTGTCATTGAAGCTCGAAATCTTTGTGGTTAAGCTAATAGTTCTCTTCCTCTCCCCTAGGAATGGAAATATTACCTGAATGAAGGGTCTGAAGTAAATATTTCATACCACGTGAGCTCTGAGAGCCCTTCTATTGTTCTTGTCATTGCAGAAGGTGAGCCTTCTATAAGAGATAAGTGTGTTTTTTTTTCCTTTTTTTCAGAGGAATGCCATATAGTTAACTCAATTAGCAGGAAACAGTTGCACACTTTGCATCAATTTATTAGCTTGGATTGATAACTAAAGAAGAATCAATGAGGTGAAATCTATTAGCCTGGATTGATAACTTTGCAGAGCGTGCGTTTGCATAAAAAAAAATCGTCTTTTAGTAATCCTTCAAAGTCCTGCCTTGTTTTAGCTATCACAGATTCCATTAGACTTGTCACGTAAATTTATGTTGATTACATTATACAAGCATCTATGGTTATCATTTCAGGTTGTACCGAATATTTTCAAGAATAAGTTCAGTGAACATGTTATTCGGATGCCATTTCTTGCAGGGGATGAAGGCCTGTCTCAGTGGCTGGATGATCCATCATATCCTAATAGCACACTCTCATGGAACATAATCCATGGTAAGTTGCAGGATTGTGGTCAGAAACTATATCAGTGTTTATACTGATCCTACATTGATGTTATTTACTGTTTCTTTGAAGGAACTGGTATGATTACGCAGGACATGTTCAGTTCATCGAACTATTACTTGGCGCTAGGAAATCTGGATGAGCAGGCGGCGGCAGAGGTATTATTGCAATCCCATACTTTATAGTCTTGTTGCCTTAATTGAAAGTCTCTAAACTGATTGAAATTGACTACTTTCTTTGATGATGAGTCCATAATGTGCCTTTTTTTTAGGGAGAATGGTAAGTCCCAGTATCTGAAGAATTTACAATCCTCTCCTACACTTTATCCTAGCAAGTATCTCACTGATAAGGGATTACAGAAGCCTTAGGGAAAGGAGAATCTCCAATACTCAAACAATATGTTTCATACATTCATGCCTTAACTGGAATACAACTAGATTATTTATAAAGGGAGAGTTCTAACTGATTCCCTCCATGATGCATAACTGCCTTGCACCACTATCCTAGTGGACTACTAACTGACTTATCATTACATAATTAATAACAATAATAAAGGATTAAATAAAGACTTAGTAGACTTAGTCAAGCTTAGGTAACCGTTTCCCTCCTTTTGCATCACTGGTAGTTTAGGATCCTTTCATTACTCCCTCCCTTAAAAACCACCTTGTCCTCAAGGTGGAATTTGCTGTTGTGCATCTTCCTTAGGAGCTAGGAGAGCCGTGTTGGATCGCCGTCACCGTCCACGTGCATGAGCGAAAATGAGCTTGCATAGCGGTGGCCTGGCCGGAAAGGAGTGCCGAAGTAGGAGCGTCGCACCAAAAGCAGAGCCTCTTGGCTCACCGTTGTTGTCTAGTTTCATCATTCGGAGCCTTCCGCGGCGTGGTCAACGAGTGGCGTGGGTACATAGGGCAGAGTCCAGGATTTGGGCCGAATGGGTGTTAGTAGTAGTTCCTTGGTCTCGGGTCGGACCCCAACACTGAGGTCGGGTACTCACCAAACTTGGGTCCACGGCGTTGCAATTTTTCGTCTCGGCCTTAAGGATCCAGCCGTGGGGGTATTCTCTCTCGTGTCGAACAGTCGTGACTTCAAACCTGTGGGTGTGGGAGTGATCGCGCCTTGAGGCACGAGCTTCGCCGAACCGGAACTTTCCCTCTCTCACGTCGAAACGAGCAACTATTGCCGCTAATGAGTCAGCAGTAGACAAGGTGGCGTCGGAGACTGGGTTGGCGCTGGAAGCTCAAGGGTCACCATTGTCGTGTGGCTCTGATACCAAATGGTAAGTCCTAGTATCTGAAGAACTTACAATCCTCTCCTACACTCTCTCCCAGCAAGTATCTCACTGATGAGGGATTATAGAAGCCTTAGGGAAAGGAGAATCTCCAATACTCAAACAATATGCTTCATACATTCATGCCTTACCTGGAATACAACTAGATTATTTATAGAGAGAGAGTTCTAACTGATTCCCTCCATGACGCATAACTGCCTTGCACCACTGTCCTAGTGGACTACTAACTGATTTACCATTACATAATTAATAACAATAATAAAGGATTAAATAAAGACTTAGTTGCATCACTGGTAGTTTAGGATCCTATCAGAGAATCAGTTATGGCCTGTTGGGACTGACACCACTCTTGAACTAAGATAAATAACTCCAATTTTAGTTAACTGTTAAAAGGTCATTGAGTGTAGAAAAGATCATCAGCTGATTCTGACCCTCAATGTTTGAACTAAACTACTGAGATATCTAGTTTTTTAGCATGACGAAATCTGTTTTACATTGCTGCCTTCCTGAAATGCCAAGTTGACCTGAATTTTAATTGTATCTTATGCATTTTCTGCATCATGCATATTACTCACTTTGACAGACCAAGGAGAAATTGCATATATCAAAGGTTCATATGTCATGCATGAAAATTATGTAGGGCACAACATTAATACTTTGTGTTACAAATTATTCTCATCCTTTGTATTTTTTCCAGCATTTGGACACTTTCATGTTCAGAAGACGTATAGTAAAATGGTATTGGCGTAACAATAATACTGGACCTGAGAGATTTTGAGTGTTCTGACTTCATAGTGTGGGAAAGATGGTTTGAGATACAAGTTCTATTTTCAGATTTCATACACCATATTTCTCGTAAGATCTAGATGTAACTTCCGGATGGTTTCAGATACAAGATCTATTTTCAGTTACTTCCGGATGTAACTTCATGCTTGTAGCATAAAATCTGGGGTCGTAATTTTTATCTTGACCTTCTTATTGAATAGGTGGAACTGATCATCAGAGTAAGGGCTGCCATGTATAATACAACAGATGCTTACTACAAATGTACTTTGACTAGTGACCCCTGCGGTTTTAATGTTTTCTTTCCTGATGGGAATGCAGCTGTCTTGACATCTCCTGAACCACAACAGGTAAGGTTATTATTATCCGGTTGAAACCATAGTTTTTATTTCTCAAAGCTGGCAGTAGGTTTTGTCTTGGAAGTAAGATGTTTCTAATACAACTCAAGTAGGACTATGAATATGATTCTGTTCCTTTTCTTTTACTGTTACTTAAGTTCTCTTTTCCTTGCTTCAGAACAATTCCAGTAATCAGTGGCATATTAAACTGTCCTATGGACCAAGATGGATCACATATATTTTTGGCATGGGTATACTTGTCATTTAGTCAACTTCCTAATCACTGTTTGAAGCCTTGTATGATTATTATATATGTTATTATTTTTCTCATTCCTCTGCACAGGTGGATTGTCTTTGCTTATATTTTTGGCCTTCAACTACTTTAACAAGCTGCACTATTCTCAAGAAGATAGCATAGGAGTTAGATATGAGGGAACAGAACCTCAAAGAGTCCCTTTGCTTTCTCAAAAAGATGATGATCTTTCCAGCTGGGGTTCATCATATGAATCCTTGTCACAAGATGAGGAGGATCTTGACCTTCTTATAGGGAATTCCATCAATGGGAAGTCTATAGCTGAAGGTGAAACCACTAACGATACAAGGCGCCTCTGTGCAATATGCTTTGATGCTCCAAGGGATTGCTTCTTCCTTCCTTGCGGACACTGCGTGGCTTGTTTTGAATGTGCAACAAGGTAACCAATTTCCACTTTCTCATGGTAGATTCCTTTTTTTGTTCTTAGTTCCAATACAAACAAATATTCAGCATAAAAGTTGGCAATGGATTCATTACCCTGATTTTGACCTATTAGGACCAAACTGACCATTGGCTTAAAACTTCGTACGAGCAGCTTGCTGCATTTGGATATACACAAAGTGTGCCCATTTCTATGGCATGACTTGCATTAATGATTATATCATCTTGGAGTATTTATGCTGTGATGTCACAGTTGCATAGGAAAGAGCTCTTTTCATCTTATGTCTACAACAAATGAGAGGGGCTGTTGATAATTGAACAATACACTCATCTTTATCACTCTTTAGTCAATATTCTCCTGTATTAGCATTTCATTACAGTATAGTAAATAGGACGAGACCAATATTTTCATGGTAAAAGCTGTTATTTGTCATGCATCTAAAAAAATTCACCGACTTCTCTGCATTGCAAGTCCTAGTATTATAGTGTGGGAATTGATTTAACAAATCATATTTTTTGCGATGTGCATGTAATGAATCAGCTTACACGTCACATGTGATTATGTATGACCAATCTAATTTTTGCAGGTTAACAGAGGCAGATGGTACTTGCCCTGTATGCCGTAGGCACATGAAGAAGGTGAGGAAGATATTTACTGTTTAAGCATGGGACTCAGTGCAGTGTCTTATGGCACAGACCAAAAATCGAATGAACAGACGAGAACGGCAGATTTAGTTTTGCATCTAAGCCATTATTTTCCTGGAAATCATTAGCAATGATTGAGCTAATGGTAGCTGGTGGTGGGGATAGTCATAGTATCGATTGGCCATTTGCCGGAGGAAATGAAAAGGGGCAAGGTGTGTTTCTGGTACACGATGAGATTGCAGTGAGCTTGCTCTTACTCACATGAAAAGCGGAAGGTGTTTTTCTGGTACACAATGAAAATTAATCCACATGCAGTGAACTTATGTGGATTAATTCTTGCTTTTCAGGGAAGGCCCAAAGAGGAGTGCAAATTGCCTAATTTTCTTCCTATTATACAAGCTCGTATTCGTTAGTATCATTCAAGAAATGATATTTTTTTTAGCAATTGAATTACAACACCACATGATTGACTCTTACGAGAGAAATTTCTTTGCATATTATATTTATACGAACGAACTTGATCGTAAGTAACTGAAGAATTTTATTACTTAAGGAAAAAAAGAAGCTTCCATGATGTTTGTAAGGCTCATGGATCGATGGTCTAATCTTTTTACCAAAACTAAAAAAAAAAAAGTGGGGTGGTGTTGGATTAAACCAATTCGGTAAACAAAATGGTGATAATGAAAATTCCTTGATATTAATACACCATGTTGTAGGGAAGAGCTTTTATGGCTACAATGAACTTCCTGTTTAATTAAGATAAGAGGTGGTGGACTTTATCATTATACCAATATCAAAAATCAAGTCAGCATTAAAAGCCAATGATTTGTCTTAAGCTAAGATACAAATGCAGTCCCATTTTAATAGACGTATTAGAGATAAGCTTGAACTCAAGTTATGAAAAAACGTGGTGATTTATCCTTTACTTACAGACTGCAGAACTAAGAGCAGCTGAAGGAAATAGTAAGAGACTCCTCCTATAGTAGCGTACTGCAACTTTTCTTGTCCTTCTACTTCTGGGAAGTCTTCATCTTTAGAACGATTAAAACCTCCAACTAGCCATCCCAGATTTCTATAACTTCCTTCATACAGCTTTGACAGAGCTATCATTGACCTGCCCCAATGATAATTTTGTATCAGGTTTGGATGCAGTACAAATCAAGACAATTAAAAGTTGACATGCAAACAATACAATTGGTATTTCATAAACCTGAGAAAAGAAAACATATAAGAGAGGTTCCCATGGCTTCTGGGTAGTAGTATCCTGGTGTCTTTCTAGAATCCTAGATAAACTTGTGCTATTTATCCAACAGCAATGTTCCTATGAAAGATTAACTCAAGTCTGTGAGAACTGATAACTCGTAACATATAAAATTCAATTATTTTCAAGAGCATTTCGAGAACACCAACCTATAAGTACTCCTTCGATCCTAAGGCCAGAAAAGATGCTGCATTTATGATGGAAGAAGTATAAACTATAAAGTTTTTACCAATGGACAGTGATCATACAGAAGTTATAAACTATTTCAGAAGATAAGTTTTAAAATTGGACATTTTCGCCCATGCAATTAAGAAAGTTAATATTAACCGTCAAAGTTGACTAACTTTTTCATTAAGGATGTGATGGTTAAAGTTAACATTTTTAATAGCATGGATCAAAATGCCCCATTTTAAAACTTTCAAGTTTAAGATGGTCTCTCGATAACTTCCATGTAGCCAATGCTCGTTGGGGGAAAACCTCCCGGCTATTTTTATCCCTTCACCCTAAAAAACCCTTTACTTCAGTTATTAGTACTACTTAATTTAATCCTACATTTAGGATCATCGGAATTAATAACCCTATTCTTGTTCTTTTTTCCTTAAATTTATTTAGAGAGGCAAGCATGGGCTTCTATTACCGTACTAAGTGGAATCAAACTCACGACTTACTATTCATATTCTAGCTCAGTGCGCATATCTAGAAAGAATTTTATGCCACTAAGCCAAAAGGCTGTTCGCAACCATATTCTAGCTCTAGTGTGCATATCTATAAAGAATTTTCACGGGAAAAAATATTGTACAGAGACGGAACAAATCGGCTAGATTGTCACCTGAGACCTTCACCACAGGCCACAAGAATGTTGGTGTCCTTGCTAGAAATGGCCATTCCCACTTGAGAAAGGAAGTCAGGGTTGATGGTAGTCAAGTACTGACCTGTCCACAATCCAATATAGCCAAAGTGAACCCACTTCTTCACCAGAGTCACAATACTCCCATCCTTGTCTTCCACAAAGATCGGCACGTGCACTGACTCCTTGGCACGTGCCTTCTATCTCTCCCACACTGGCCTCACGTCTAGCAGCACAAACCCCTCTGTGCTCATCGCCTTGTGAGCTTCCCTCGGCTGTATCGCCCTCACCGTGCCGGACTCTATCAGCTTCCGTCCACTACTGCCGGAAGAGGACGACGACGCCGTGGCATTGATCACTTGAAATCTTGTGCCTCTTATCATGGCTGTAGCCATCTTTCTTGCTCTTTGGTGTTCACGGAGCTGGCCGGATTGGGATAACGATGCTGGTATCTAAAAAGCTTTCTGAGATTTCTATTTTGTCTGTCTGTTAACTAGCTGCTTTTTGAGTTATCTGTTGGGCCCTTTCAAACATTTCATTGGTTCCTTTCTTTTTCACTTTTTGAGCTATGGGTGGCCATAAATCAAGTCGATACAATTGTGTCCGTTTAATTTACACGTTCAAATTATGTTGCACGTAAATCAGAATAAAATTTCTCTCACATGCTTATCTCAGAATCCGTAAAATCACTCTCACAATAAATTTCAAACACGCACTATATAGTCGAGGAGCGAGGTGAACTTAACACATATGCCTATGGATTCAACAATACATAGTCAATTTAAAAAACACATCCAAGTTGGGATAAGCATACTTAGTTTGAATTATATAAAATCACTTAAAAAATGTAATTTAAATATCCTTAAAAAGTATTTAGAAATGTCTTCTGTATAAGTTAAGATAAAACTCTTATCATAAACTTACCTGATATAAGTAATGTAAGTAGCCACAATATATATGAACAAATTAAAATTTAAAAGGTTATATATATATATATATATCAAAGTTTAAAAGGTTGTTGGTGTTCCTCCTCCTCTTCTTAATTTTTTTTCCAATATCGTTAATATAGACCTAGAATATTAAATTTAGAATGAATCATAAGTGATAGATAGTAGAGAAAATAGGTAAGAAGTTCCTATTTTAAAAAAGTTTAGTAGCCACTGGTGGAATCCACAATTTGAGTGCCAATATTTTTACCGTATGAATTTATGCAAAATACTAATAATTTTTGTGTATAAAATATATTAAATCATTTTAGTTAATAAAATTTTCAAATATGAAATTTTTATCAGATTTTTTTAATGAGCATGACTTGCTCTTACATCACTCAATAAAATTTTTAGATCATTTTAAAAAAGTTTAGTAGTCAAGGGAATCCAAAATATGAGTGCTAATTTTTGTGTATTAAGTTTCACCTTATATTCTGGTACCATGTTAATATCTTTATTACACAACTCAATTCCTGCATCCCAATCTTAATTCAGCCTTCTCTTGATCTCTTCAAGAAGGTTGTGTT
>JANTPZ010002347.1:0-19888 GCA_025593235.1 Vachellia pachyceras
CAAGCATGTGAAAAATGTGTGGAGAGATCTAGAAGGGCTAAGTATTTACAAGAGAATTCTAGAGAAACCCAGGGTTCTCTAGACTTGTCCGTGACATTAGGTAAACGCCTGAGGGTAATTGACGGCTCGACCTACCCAACATTAGTATGACCTAAGAGGAAGAGATATTTCGCCTATTAATATGACCTAAGAGGAAGAGAGATTTCGCCCTACCCTTAACTTGTGGGTGAGCCCAACCCCCTGCCTAAAATTTGTGTATAAAAAAAGATGCACAATAAATCAGAAGGAAAGTCGCGGGAGAAACTAGAGGTGCATGGTAACGATTGTGATGAGCCCAAATGCACATTCAATAATATTTTTTTATAAAATGAAATAATATTCTTCACATATTTATCTCAACTTACGTGAAAGTATTTCTCACCCGCATTTATAAACGGACTCATTTAAAAATCGATCTGAATAAACATTTTTTCGGTTTGTACTATAAAACAAGTAATAAAAAGTAGTTGTATCATTCTTTTTTCTGTCTCTTCCCTGTAGTTTACTTCTTTTTCATCGGCCCATTTCATGACACATATTTTCATTTTTTTTAACTGTTTTATTCGTAGTGTTTTTATTGCGCCATAGTCATCAAGTGAATATTTAAACTGTTGCTCATGTCGTTGAACCCTTTGTATAATATTTTTCACTTTCAATAATTGGGCAATTATGTACAAGTCTATATAACAAAGAAAAAGTAAGGTGCTCAAGGCATATACTTGTAGGATGAATCAAATTCACATTGTTCAATCAAGAATTCCCTAACGGGATGAAGATGTTCGACAGTCCATCGCTGTACCAGAAATTTCCGTTCAGAAGAATTCAAGAAATATCTCAGAGCATACATCATGGTAAAAGTTACGTAAGTCTTCTACTGTAAAACTCTAAATCTGGATTTATGAATTTATATCCAACAGTCGATCCTTCGAGAATGCAACAATGTAAGTTGTAAGGTCTTCACCCAAATAGGCAGACTTACGAATTAATATATTTATTTGCCCTTACTGAAAATTAATGAACTTTAAATAATTTCAACAGTTGTCATTTTTGCTGTGCTTTTAAAGTTTAGTTTTTTTTTTGGTGAGAAGTTTAGGAGTATTTTTTGCATATGAAAAAATTTTATGAATAATTTACATATTGATTATAAGCTTATGGGTATTTTATACTTGTAAAAATTTATGGGTTTTTTTTTTTGCATTCAGCTCCAGCACCATGAAATACCTTTTAGTAACACTTAATATTTAAGATTAATCTTTTATGTATACAACATTCTAAAATATTTTTTCCAAAAAGTACTAAGTATCTTAAATCTAAGGTGTTGCCATTGAAAAAAAATACTTTAGAGGCATATAAAATACTGATTATGTAAAAAAAAACTTTAAAACGTTAAATAGGTAAAAAAAAATACTCTTTCTGATTTTATTTATAAGTAATATTCTCTCTCCTAATCCGATCTTTGATTCTAAATTTAAGTAATAATTTAAATTTGTCTAATAATTAAATAATTTTTTACATTTTTATCTTCAATTAATTGTACATCCATCTCAATCTATTCCCCTCTCCTCTTCCCTCATTTCTTTTTCCACATATTATCTCTTAAACTCAAAATCTTCGTTAGTAAAGGTATATTTAAAAATTAAATTACATCTCTTACATATAATCTTTAACCAATAATTTATTTTCCCTGATTTCAACATTTGTTACTTACAAAAATAATTTAAAAAAAAGAGAAAATTGCATTTAGGTCCCGCGATAGTGAATTAATTACTCTAAAGTCCCAAAAGTTTGTTGATAACAAGTCGAAGGCATCATTAACAGTTGAAGTAGCTACCATTATTAACTTCTTAGAATCTTATTGTAATTAATTCGTAGTTTGGGACTTTAAAGTATAGCCGGGAATGCGGGCTGGAAAACCCCAACCAACAGCCCGCCATGCCCACCTACCCGCCAACTTTTTTCTTTTTTAAATAAAAATAAATCCCGTTTTGCTTTTTTATCTAATTTTTTCTATAAGATTGCATATTTACGTTATTCTCTTTCCAATCCTATGAATAAGTGTTCAATAATTTTTTTAAAAATAGAATTTAATATTAGTCTTTCTTTATAAAAAATATTAGAATAAAAAAAGAAAAGTATATAAAATATATCTTTTTTAAAAAAAATAAAAAAACGTGTTAGATGGGTTGACCCACCAACCCACAGAATCTGCCTAATCCGCGGAATCAACCCAACTACTGGCTTTACTCTATCGAAATTAATTCTCTAACAAAACAAAGCGTTTTGATGTTGAAACGCAGATGTCGTTTAGGGGTCTCCGAGGGGTGAGCGGCTGAACACAGAGTCCAAGATATTTAAATTCGTTGGATCTGTCGTCTGTCGTTTATCGAAAAACTTGAAGCGCGGGAATACATGTCCTGTTTGTTTCATCGTATCCCGATTCCCAAACACCACCTCTTCGTTGACTCTACAGATTCCCTGCGCTGTAGCGTCACCATCTTCACAGGAAAGCCAAGTATCAAGCTGTTACTGAACTTGTTTTTTGACTTAAATTTATTTTTATTTTAGTTTTTGCCTTTCAATTTTCAAATTTAAAATTTAAAGTGAGTTGTTTTAATCCTTCATTAAATAAATTTATCCATATTTATTATATCATTAGTTCAATATTTTAAGTAAAATATTAATTTTTATTAGTTTATCGTTTACCTAGTATTGTTAAGGTAAATTTATTTTTTAATTTGAAATAATTTTTATCGTGAGTTACCCCCAAGACACTTTGGTAACTAAAAATACTTTACAAGAACATATGTATTTTATTTTTGTAAAAAGGCATGCATAAGAAATATTTTATTTGAATATTTCAAAATCTTATATGAGTGCCACATAACTTTTCAGTTTTAAAAAACATATGTCTAAAAAAATTAATTGTGTACTATAAATTGGTTTTTAGTAATTTATGAATAATATAAATTGTTCTAAATCTAAATTTTATATTGCTGTTGACATAAAGATTTTGTCATTTTGAACCACTATTGGCATGATATATATATATATTGATTTTATAGATAACATATATTGATAAACAAATACGAGTGATGGAATGTAGATTCTACAGTAATGAATATATAATTATAAAATTCGGAACAGAAAAAAGAATCTATGAACGAGGAATAGTTCCAACAGGAAAGTAATGAGAGAATCAGACTTTGAAGAGTGAAATGTGTTGACCGTCTGATATTGTGTTTGCTTGGGAATTCTTGGGGAGAAATGTTCACAGCTTTTGAGGTGATTTTATGGATTTTGAGATGGTTTGATAGATTTCAAGATGATTTTTACATATTTCGAGATGATTTTATCTTGCTTTACGGTGTTCCCAAATTATGTGTTAAGAACTCCGTTAGGAGAAATGAGTTTACAGATTTCTAGATAGTGTTTCAGATTTCAAAATGATTTTTATGGATTTCGAGATGATTTTTACGGACTTTAAGATTGTTTTATCTCGACTTAGGTGCATTGTTGGGGGAACGAAGTTTCCAAACAAGCATGTTGTCAGCCGTGATCTAATGTATAAAAAAATAATTCTTGCATGTCTGTTTTATGTTTTAGTATTTTCTTTCTTAACTTGCTTGATGTGCATTAACTGTATTAACATTAAAAAAACTAAAGTGTATTTTAGAAATTTAATAGACTTAATTGAGACTTAACTTAAACTCAAAATATTTTGTTAAATAGTAGCAATTAATTTCACCAAAAGAAATTAGATTATTTTCACAAAAAAAATTTAGAAGGAATTTCACTTGAGTCCCATCATTAAACTGAAATTCCTGAATCTCTTGGCCTCATTAAAAATTAAATCTATAAATTCCTCTTCTAACAAGGATTGAATTTAATGAATAAAAAATTTGAATCTCCTAGAAACTTAATTTTAGAATATATTATACCAACTCTAGATAAATTAAGACTTGATTTTTTTTTTTAAAAGTCTGCTCATTTAACCTCCAATTCTTTTTTACCACATCACAGGAGATAATTCAAAGATTTTTTTTTGTATTGGAATAAGATAGATCCAATTATTTGGTTCAAAGTTCATACAATGCCCATATGAAAAGAGGGGTGAGAGAGAGAGGTTTTAATTTTGGGGAATTTATTGGGAGGTCCCAAATAAAAAACTTATTTAATGAATGGTTCCAATTTTAAAAATATTTATCAAAAGGTCCCATTGACAACATGAGGTCCTATACATTGATAACATCATGCGCTGTATTGACAACACATCATGTTGTCAATGGGACCTTTTGATAAATATTTTTAAAATTAGGATCATTCATCAAATAAGTTCCTTATTTGGGACCTCTCAATAAATTTCTCTTTAATTTAATTTTTAAACCAAAAAAGAAGATAAAGAGGGAATTGAGAATTAAGAAGAAAGCTAGTGGACACAAAAAAGGCTTTAATTTGTTTTGTTTGTTTTATTCTCATTATAGTTCTTCCAAATTATGGCTACCAGTGATAGGCATTTCAGAATTTGAATATTTTTTTTTGCCAACATTTCAAACTTCGAATATACATAAAGAGATTTTTTTTATTTGCCTCATACTAAAAAATATCTTATTTATAAAAAGAAACACATATTGTGATTATAAAAAATTCTTAAATAAGTAAAATATCAACAATCTGCCGCATGATGCTAGTTTAGAAAATAAAAATGGGATAAGGTGTAGATAAAAAAAGATAAAGATTCCATTTATGTGATGTAACAAAAAAAAAATCAGAAACTCCCTCCCCTCTTTTTTTATAAGGCCATATTATCAATTCTTATTATATTTAAAAAATTAGTTAAAATCTGTTAAATGTTTAAAAAAAATTAACCACTACTATTTAAAACAACCCTTTGGTATAATTAATTGGAGGGGTAATGTGGAGGAAGACAAAAGCTAAGGGTTAAAAAAAAAAAAAAGGGCGTTTGAAAAATATGCTATGAATATTTCATTATATCAATGAATCCATTAAAGCAATAATTCAAAAGTCAGTAAGTGAAAACGGGGTTAATTATTTAAAATAATATGATTTAATTTAAATATATAAAATAACTCTAAAAAAAGAGTAATATTTAAGTAGAAAAGGCATTAATTCACACGTATATAAATATTCATATATAAATTACACTTTAAAAACAGAGATAATAAAGCCTAAAAGTAATGGGATGCCATTTTGTCCTTTATATTTAAAACTCAAAATGTTGTCATCTGAACTCAATAATAAAAGGAAAAAATGTGTACAATTCAACAAACAGACCAAAGGTTCGTTTTGACCTCACGGTTGAAAATATATATTTTGTTTAAATACTCATGTATTTTAAAATTTTGGATTTGAAGTAAAATTTATGTTTTAAATTAAGTTTCTAAAAAGTTATTTTTTTAAATCTCACATTCTCATAATAAATTTTCTTTTTCCTCTTTTTTCTCTTTCTCTTTTCTTTTTTCCTATTTACTTTTTCTTTGAGCTCCGTAAAAGCTATTCTCATCTCAAACACAATACATTTCCAAAACTTAGGTTTTATCTTGAAATCCATTTCCAAAATCTATTCTCAAAAACCTAAATTTTACCTCAAACCCCGTAAAAACTATTCTTCACTGGACTTTCAAACGAGTCTCGTGAATCAAAAACTTTTGATCATATTTACTATGATTTACCAATTTACTAATATTACTAAAACCCTTTTCGTCATAGCATTGCAAAAGCACATTCATGTACCGTTAATCGGGATAAAACATATCTCACATTTAATCGTAGACTATAAATCATATTAAAAAATTATTTTCTACCGTTAATCCAAATTAAAATCCAATTAGGTTTTCATACCATGGCTCAACTTACGATGATGGGGAGTGCAAAAGAAAACAGATTAAAAGGTGGGGTGAGAGGGTAGGTTTCCAAAAGTCAAACGCACATTTCAGCAGTTTTTTTCTGTAAAATGAGATAATCTCTTTCACATATTTACCTTGACTTACTTAAAAGTATTTCTCTACCGCATTTTCAAGTAGACACATTCTATATGATTGGAGAAACATGTGATGCATTTAATTATGACCCAAATCCCTCAAATCCTGTGGGTCCTATCTCCTCTAACGTCCAACCCCTCACATCACAGCCCACCACCCTCAACCCGCGGGTTGACGGGCCAGCCCGCCTAACCCTTTTTTTAATTTTTTTTGAAAAAAATATATATTTTATTGTATTTTTTTACATTTTTTCATCCTAATATTTTTTATAAAGAAAAAAGTAATATTAAACTATATTTTCAGGAAATTATTGAACAATTATTCATAGAATTTGAAAGAGAATAACATAAATGTGTAATCTTATAAGAAAAAATTGGATAAAAAAGGAAAAAAGAATTTATTTTTTATTTTTTAAAAAGTAAAAAAAGCTGACCTGCCAACCCGCCATGGCGGGCTACGGGCTGGGATTTTCCAGCTCACCAACCCGTGGGCTGACCCTCTTTATTGGCTTTACATGCATTAATTCTCTACCCTGAACTAACCCACACGCATTCAACGGGAGAAAATTAATTTATTTTTTCAAAAGAATTATCAATAGGTTCAATAAGGCAAATTAATTATAAATGTTTGTTTAGAAATACTGTTTCCTCAACAATACACGCAAATTGAGATAAAATCATCTCGAAATCTGTAAAAATCATTTCAAAATTCATAAAAGCCATATTGAAATTCGTAAAATATGATAAAATTTGTCAACTCATTTCTCCTAACGGAATTCCGAAACGCACTGTGCTGGTTGAGGTGTAAATTACGGTAGACTCAACCTGTGTCGGCTGAGGTGTAAATTTTACAGGAACAAACCTGTGATTTTGTGTTCTTTAATGGGCTTTCGGCCCATAATTATTTCATTTTCACCTTGTTGTTCTTATTGGGCTTACAAGCCCATAACTGAGTTGAATGAGCAGGATATGGGTACAACTATAAGGACTTGGGTGATGTTGATCAGTTAGGTTCAGCTTAAAAAAGTATTTTTTTAATTCAATTTTCTTTTACCAGATAAAACTTTCTTTTTTAATTCTTTCACATATAATTTAAAGATACATGGATAAGACTTCTATTTGACAAACTCCACCCCCCAAGTGTAATTTTGTTTTTAATCACATGTATCCTCTCGTAGAAGGTAATTTTTAAGTCATTATTGGATATTAAATATGAGTACCTCTATTAAAAAATATTCAAATCTTGATTCGGTAAGTTACGAGGGACTAGCCTATTCCGCTAAATCAACCCTTATTAGCTGAGGTGTACATTTTACTTGAACAAGCCTATACTTGTGTGTTCATTAATGGGCTGTCGGCCCAGAATTACTTCACTTTCGTCTTGTTGTTCTTATTGGGCTTACAGGCCCATAAATGATCGGAAGAAGCAGGATATGAGTACAACAATGAGTACACATTCAATAATATAATTAAAGAGTGCCCATTTAGTGCTGATATTGTGATGATCACAACTGTTTTCAATAGAAATACACCCACGTTTATAAAAAAAATATAATATAAAATTTATTTGAAATATGACAAAATTAAATAGGAAAGTCACTTTAAAACATTACACGTTATTACAAAATATATAAATAGGAAAATGTTGTATGAAAGAAACAAGTTTTAATTAAAAAAGTAAATAGGAAAGTCACTTTAAAACATTATACATTACACATTGTTTAGCTTTTAAAATAAATAAATTTTAAATAATTGATAATTTTTATGAAATCATTATTTAGTAATTTTTTTTAGATTTTATTTGTGCTCATATACTTATACTACATCTTATTTGTTATCAAAATGTACTCAAATATGTTCTCAAAATTATCAAAAATATGATTATTTTAGTATTATTTTTTATGAAATTAATATTCTTATTATTTTTTTAAAAAATTTGAACAAACGTATTAATACTTACATTAAAAAAATGCTCGTTTGTATGTATTAATATAGTATGGCCAAATTTTCAAACTTTCCTAATAAAAACATCATCAACATCCATAAGCTTTGTAGCTAACATTCCTTTTGGACTTTGCAAATATAATGGAATGCCATGATTCTTTATATTACTTGTTTTTTTTTTGTGGGTTACCAAGGGTTGTCCCCAAGGTATTTTGGGTTTGATACTAATATCTCTTAAACTTTCGAGCGTAAATGTTTCTGTCTCTCTCAATAAGTACACTCTCTGTGATTCTTTACATCACTGTTTTCGTTTGTGGCCGAGGATTGTCCTTAAGAGACTAATGTCTTTCAAAATTTAGAGTGTAAAAGATTCTGTCAATCCCAACAAGTACACTTTCCAAGATTCTTTGCATTTCTATGTGGGAGAAGGATGACTCATGACCATTTTGTTTTACTTATTTTAGGGTCGGGTCAAAATGAAAATGGGTCGCAACCTAGTTCATCCAATTATGTGGCCCAAACTATTAGGCCCATCAAAGGGTCCCCATTTCATCATCCTTAACACAGGCTCAAACCAATGGGTATTTGATAGAGTTGGCAAGAGCTACTACCAGCATTCATCAGGGCGAGGGTTCGAACCCTGGGGAGTGACAGCTGCGATAATTAACACAACATCAAAGAGGTTGTCCCATCGGACCTCGCTACCACCGTAAGGTCTCCTCGAAGAGGGTCCGGATTAGTCTGGGGCGGGCAATGAACTCATGATACTCCAGGATACCGGATGGCTTATAAAAAAAGGCTCAAATCTTGATATTCCCTCATAAATTAATCTTTGACCGTTTAAATTTTTGTTTTGTTTTTCTTGGCATGGTATTAATGCTCGGATTCAAAATAGAGATTGGTTCAGTTGGTAAGGGATTGATTCACGATTTAAAATATCACTGTTGATATGATGACATTATTAGTGGGTGATATATAAGTACTTCTGTAAATGCTATCTAATATTTGAAGTATGTTATGATCTTGGTAAGCTTTCAAAATCCAACTTGCCTAAACTATATTGTACAGAAAACATATAAGGCTCCTTTATGAAGAAATTCTTGTTGCACACTAAAAGTCCCCCGAGGAGTTATTAATTACCATTTTCCAATTCAACTTCTATTTATTCTTGATACACACGGGACATTGAGAAGGAAAATATACGTGAAACATATTTGAATTAGGGTGAAGTTTAAATGGAAATTTACTGTTCAGTCATAAATAAGGGGCTTATTTATCAAATGGTCCCAAATTTTAAAATATTTAACAAATGGTCCCATTCAATACAACGCATGGTGTTGTCACATGACAACACCATGCGTTTGGTGTTGTCAATCGGACCATTTGTTAAATATTTTAAAATTTGATACCATTTAATAAATATGTTTACTATATGGGACTAAAAAGTAAATTTCCCAAGTTTAAATTTTATCGGGTTAAGGTGTGAGATACTCATGACCTTTTTTACAAAAATGTATCCATCACTGAGTACTTTTTAGATGTGCAAAAATACTTATGAACATTTAAAATGGGTACAAAAATAGCAAAACCGTTCAACATAACCTAACAATATTACTTTTTATGGTAGGACCCAAGCAATTTTTGCGTATAAATATTTAACAATATTAGGTTATGTTAATGGTAATTATATTTTTGCTCCAATTTTAAATATTGATGTGTATTCTTACACTTCCAAAAAGTTTATAGTATTGTATACACTCTGATAAAAGTTAATGGTTAATTTTGTAAGTTAACCCAAATTCTTCTAAATTTAAGGGAAAAAATTAACGGCTTTACTTACTTTTGTTTAATTCTGGTGATATGATTGAGTGTGGCTTATATTTGGAGTGGAACGCAATATGAATAACGAGAGATAAGTTATTTAATAGTATAATTTATCATAAGTTATATTCCATTCGGTTCTTATTAACACTGGGTTTGTTTTGCGGAGTGTTTGGAAAAGCCAACGCACGTTCAACAGTGTTTTTCTGTAAAATGAGATAATCTCTTTCATATAGTTACCTCGACATGCATAGAAATACTTCTCTACCGTGTTTTCAGATAGACACACTGAAGGATGATGAAATTGCATCGGAGATTTAGAACTAGTCATAAGTGGTCCACCACATTTTGTGTTCATTTATAAATTTATAAAGTACAGCACATCCTCTCCGTATTTCATTGTGAATATAATATGATAGTTGAATCCCTTCATCTCTTAAATTTAATTATAATGTTTTCCGTAAAGTGCTTTAATAGTTGCACATAGTAAAAAGTTTTAATTGGATAGTAATGACCAAAGAACGTAATTACATGGTTTTATTACATGTCACTTTCAATATATTTTATATATACTAAAAAAACTTTAAACCACATTATATTAAATCATTGGTTTTATCTTAAAATTCAACAATTTTTTAACTTTATCGTTATTTAATCTCCATGATAACATATGAGAGTAAAATTGACATATAATATTTACAATATACACATAAAAAATGAAAGATAAAATTATATATTCATAAGAAAAAGTTAATGAGATGGTTTATAAATATGGTCAAATAAGATATTCTTTCTCTGCACTATGGTTGTGTAAATTATGGAGATTCATGATTACATTTGCTGTAGTGAGTATTTGAATTATCTTATTTTAAGTAATTTTACTGAATTTTAAATAAACACATGAAATGAGTTTTATTTTTATTTATACAAAAGTGCTTTTTAAATGTTCTAGATACTTTAGTGGCTATGTTGAAGCATTTTACAAACTCAATTTGGTTGGATCTGACAAATACACAACCTTCTGTAAATATCATTCGATGGATGTCGAAGAAGTTTTAATATTTATCGCCTTAAAGATATGAAGTCATTCCCTTGAAGAATTCAAGTCCTAGGCTTTTAGCTCTATGTTTCTACACATTCCACTAGGGCATTTTATTCCCCAAAAAACCATATAAAATATAAAAATTTGGAAAAAGAAAACTTAATTTATAATTAGGTGGCAGCAATATTCATTATAAAGAGAGAAGACTAAAATGATATTTGATATATGATAGAGTTTACATTCATGAATCTCATTTTTTTCAATGTCAATTCATGGCTACATGATACTATTTAAAAAATAAGATGCATGACTGAATGTTATTGGAGAATTTGAGAAAATATACATATAACGAACTTGATATAATATAATAATTTATATATATATTGGAGTATAGTTTTGGAATGTGAAAATAGTAACTATAATTCAATTGAAAATATCTTTATAAAACTTTCAAACTTCTAATTTTTTCCCCAAAAATTTAGTGGTATATTTGCTAGCCTTCAACTTTATATAGGTAGGTATAATATTTTAATATTGTTCATGAACATGCATGGGTGTCTTTGACACCTTCATTAATGGCCCTTCTTTATAAGAAATAAGATAGCTGTCTCCCATTTCGTAGACCCCATTTTTGCTCTTTATTATTTTTGTTGCTCTTTGCACCTTGTTGTGTCCTTTTTTTTAATAGTAATTTTAATTGCCATGGAGGGCCCAAACTTTTGCATGAAATTTGGGAACAATATTTTAAAACAACATATTATAAATTTTAGGAAAAATTAATCAGCTGCTAAATATAATTTTGATTCAATAAAAACTTATTCACTGAATTTTGATTTGGAGAAAATTTAGTTCCCATACTTTTGATTCAATTAAAACATAGTTTTTGAAATTTGATTGAATGCAACCCAATTCAAATACTTTTAATCATTTAAAAATTTAGCTTTTAAGCTTCTAAAAATATACAAGTAATCATATTAAAACATAAGGATCAATATTTTAAATGATTAAAATTACAAGGGGTGGATTGTAGTAAATTGAAGTTTAGGAAATGGGTTTTAACTGGGATAAAAATATAGAGATTAAATTGCATTAAATCAAAGTTGAAGATTAAGTTATAATCCAGTTAAAACAATAGTTATCAAATGATTAAATTTTCCTGGATTTTATTTTGTTTATATCACTTACCTATGAATCCACATGGAAAAATAGGAAATATGATTATGTATAATTAAAAAGCTTGATATAATTAATGGATATAAGTAACTTGACTTAAATTTTATTATAAATTACTGAGAAATAGTCTCTTGAATATATTTGTCATCATATTCTCTTATTAAAATATATGGAAATTAATTAAGACATTAACTATACAATATTCATTTGCAGAAGAAATCAAATGCAAAATCTGTTCCAAACCTAAAGTGCTCAAGGTTTTGGTGCAATGATTATTTTATAGCCAGTTTGTTAATAACTTTTTAATTATTATATTTTTATTATAGCTTTTTTTGGGTGAGATTCACGATGAGTTCAACATAATATATTACTATTGACAATTTAAAATGGCAGTGCGCCAAAAAAAAATGATTGCTTAAATAAAAATTATAAAAGTAAACTTAGATCATCATAGTGTGAAAAGTGAGTCCTAAATCAGTTAATTTAGTTGTCACATTTAAATAATATTTTCTAAAAATCAATTAAATGGATTTGGTTTGTAACTTAATTAATTAAAAAATCAAAGAGAAAGAGCTTTATAGGAGACAATATTGTTATGAGAGCAGCTTCATACCTAAACACAATGATTGAATTGTCACTTTTGAAATAAAAATATCTTAAACTTTAGGCTTCTTTTTTAATTAATTTTCTTTCAAGAGATCAATTAGTTCATCGGTTTATTAATTAATCATTTAATTCCTTATTTAAAATAGCTTGAAGTTGATTTTCCATGCAACTTCATGTAATTAAAAAAAATTAGGCAATGAACAACTAATATTAGTTCAAATTGTTTAGTACTTATTCTTTTAAGTAATAATATCTCCCATTCCAACTCATAGAAAAAATAACATATAAAAAAAATTAAATGTCTTAGTTTGACTTGGATCAATTAGGTTGAATATAACTTTTGAAAATAGGTTGGTAAATAAAACTATTCGATACACCAACAACTTCTATGTTTTTGGTAGAAGGAGCATACTAAGAGAATATTTTGCACTGTTGCTTATTATAAGCACTTGATAATAATAATGATAATGATAAATAATAGTTGGTTAAAATTATTTATTTCTTGTAAAATATCAAAATTACTTGCAACAAAAATTATTGGTTAGGAGTTTAGTTAATTAATTTGGAAGTTTTATATATTGTTAGTTATGGATGTTGGTGGAAAAAAAATTAAGATTTTAAACAAAACATGTTATATTATAAAACATTGTAGATGTTCTTATATAATAAGGATCAAAAGGATCATATATATTTATATATATATATATATGAAAACTATTTAGGTTAAATTGTTTATACATGCATTGTATTTTTTAAACATGTTAGCTTATTTTACGGTTTGACGCATGGCATTACTACGAATCTACCGTATTATACATTATGGTTTATCGCAACTTGTACATGTGTGATTGAAGAATATGATATCGTTGATATAAAAAAAAAGTTAGTGTTAATACAATACCATATGTATATATGAAATAAAAATGAAAAGGGAATATATCTGCATAATATTCAAGCAAATAATTTTTTTTAAAGTTCAAGAATATCTTTCAGATGATTCCCCACTTATCTTATTAGCACAAAAATTAATTCAAGTTCTTTAATTAGTTGTCTGTTGTTGCTGTTGCTATCTGTTGCATTGACAGAAAATGTTTTATTTATTTATTTTTGGTGATCGACACAAAATATTTTAATCAATTTGATATTCATCTGACTTATTATCACTCTTGTATAAAACCGCATTAAAAATAATGTTTATGTTGTTGGCACGTCAAGAAAGTCCTTATTATTTAACAAAAAAAATTATTTTAGGTCAATTAAATAAAAATGGTATATTTTAGTAATGTGAATTAATTAGTTTTAAAGTATTTGAGGATTTTTTTATATATAAGAAGTCATTATAAACATATGTAATAAATTTTTAACGATATTTAAAAAACATAGATGAAACTTCTAAGTTACTAATCAAATATATATTAATCAGTCAAGTTTTCTTTTGTTATACGTACCAACATAAGATAAGTTATAACCTTTTTTAACTAGCAACACTTATTGGTGTTGATTTAGATAATCTAAATTTAATTTATTTTTGCATTTTAAATAAATTTATTTTCAATAGATGTATAATTAAAATCGAAAATTTCATATAACTATTACTTTTTTAAATATTAAATTTATAATTGAAAAATCACAAATAAAAAACTTTAATTGAAATTTAATTCCAATAATAATGAGGTTGGAGTGTAGAATTCATTTTACACACACAAAAAGCAAAACGTACATATAGTAGAAATTAGCAAGTATTCAACTCATAGCTATCTTTAACCCATGAGGCTTTTTATCAATCCCTTAATCAATAATTTGTTGGTTAATATCTCTAATTTAATATGAGACTTTCTTTTCCTACTTAACTCAATACCAACCGGGCTAATCTAACATAAAGGGCTAATTCATCACAACACGATGAACTAATATTTGAATTCTCGTTGAAAAAATGTTTCTATTTATTATCTAATAGTACTTTAAACATGATTATTTTTTATTCTGATACAAGGATATCACTATCAGAAAAATAGAATTGTAATTGGAAAAAAAATAGAATGAAATTTTTAAGCAAGCAAAAGAACAAAAAAAAAAAGAATCAAGTTGATATATTTGTCTAAGTTAAAAAAGACATGATACAAGTAGTTAAATTAAAGGGATAATAACAAAAAAATTGAAAATTGCAAAATCGTATTTCCAATAAAATGATTCTTGAATTGTCTATTAAGAGTGGTTGATATCTTATAAGGGTAGGAGACAAAGATGATTTGAAATTTCGCAATGTACATTCTTTTTTATTATTCTCCCTATATTAAATTATATTATATTTTAAAAAATAAAAAACCAGAAATTTGGGAAGAAGTCGTAATCACTAGTGATAAGGTGCTCGCCCACAGGACGCGCATTAGGAAGAAAGAAGAATCAAAACGCCACCTTCCCTTGTTATTATTTATTGCTTCAATCACCAAATAATATGCCTTTCACTAAAATTAAATTAAATCACTTGAAAATGACTTATTTCTTCTTAATTAAAAACATCAAATATTCAAACCTAATGGATTCTTATACACACAAAATCTCAGAATTCCAATGTCCATTGTTTTAAATGCTCTTGGTGACTCAGTATTTAGCACTGTATCTAAACTTTATTATGGATGTTCAACAACCGATTAATTTGGATCGATGTAGTTTTTTTAGTCCTAATACATCTTTAGATAAATCTTCAAGTACTTGCTAAAGTGACAAAATCCCAACCCCTCACGGCAACATGAATCTATGGGCTTATTTAGATTAGTAATGGAAGCTACTTTTTTAAAGTGATTTATGGCCTACGATATAAATATGCGAGAGAAGTTTTGTTTTAACTCGCGTGAATGTGCTTTTGTAATGCTATGCATAAATAATAAAGTTTTAGAGCTTGTTTGGATGTAAGTTTGAAAATAACTTTTACAGATTCTGAGGTAAAACCTATATTTTGGAGAATAGATTTTGGAAAATAGCTTTTACAGATTTCGAGGCAAAACTTAGGTTTTGAAAAGTGATTTATGTTTGGGAAGTTATTAGCTTTTACGGATTCCGAGTCAAAAAAATTGGGTAGGAAAGAGGAAAAAAGTAGAAAAGAGAAAGAAAGAAAAAGTAGGAAAGACAGAAAGAAAAAGTAGGAAAGAAGAAAGAGGAAAAAGTAGGAAAGAGGAAACCTATGTTTCAAACTGAGGTTTTGTAATCAAAATAGTTTTTGGGAAAAAATTTTTTTGCTTGGACAAAACCTCGGTTTTAAGGTAAAACCTAGGTTTTGAAACCAAATCTAGGTTCTAGAATTGGTTGCCAAACAAGTCCTAAATATGTTTCATTGGTTCTTATTATAATTTATCAAGTTGGGTATTGATTACATTTTTTAAGATTATCTCTATATAAAATTTCATCAATTGCAGCTTCTATGACCTTTTATATGTAATTCATGGTATTAAATATGGGTAAATTTGAAAATTTATTTTGTTTTAAGACAAAAGTTAATGATATAACTACCTCATTGAATTTTGACAAAGTGACTAGCTGTGTCTGATGATATGGACTAGAGAATTATATTATTACAAGAAGAACCATATGACTTTCCAATTTTTGAAAACTATATAGAAAACCATGTGACTTTCTACCTCAACTATAAATAATTAATATATAGAAAACTATGTGACTTTCCAATTTTACCTTTCGTTAATGACCTAAATAAAGTGCTGTTTATAAATAAAGAAATGAGTAAAATACTATATCTCCCTTACATTTTGCTTTCATTAAACCGATATCTTCTCTATTTTAAAAATATATATTTAAGTTTAAAACGTTAATATCATTAAGAATATTTTTGAAATATATTTCGAATCAAAATTTATACTAAAATAAGTTTTATTTACCAATTTGTCAGAATAAATTAATAAGTTTGACGAATTTTTTTTTTGAAGAATTTAAGTAACAAATTTTATTACATATTAGAAAGTTTAAATATATATGTACTCGGTTTTTTTGTTGTATACAAATTATATTTTTGCATTTTATATAAATGCTTAAATAATTTATTATGTTAAATAGAGGTATTTTAGTCAAAAATAAAAAGTTCAGAAGTTAAACTTGATGGTCAATTAACTATCTAGTAGATAGAAATGGAAAATATCCGTGTAGCCATAGGTGGACCCATCGGTCCACCGAATATAGCCGGACCCCCTAACTTCCAAAAAATTATGTATATATTAGTTCTGTGTGATTTATTTTACACCCACTCATTTGCTAATTTTGAACCCATTGAATTTTTGTTCAACTTATTTTCAAAAGATATTAAAAATAATTCTTACTTATCTTCTCAAAAAATAGTTTGCACCCTATGAGTTAGGGTCTTGAGTCCGTCAATAGCACACACTCTGCATACATTCATTTTTAAAATGGATGAGAAGTTTTTGTAATTTAAGTAAACATAGGTGTGATTAGTATATTTTACTTATGAAAAAAATATCCAACAACATGGAATATAGGAGGGATAGAAGTGGAAAAAGAGTTTTGTCTACCATGTCTTTACCACAGGGTCACTTTGGATCACAATATTACTTGCATTTAGAAGGACGTTTTAGTCTATAATACAAGTCACTGGTAGAATAATTAACAACTATTTGTCAATTTTATCCTTATAATCAATGATGATATATGATTTTTGTATTTTTTTCTCTCCTTCAAAAATCTCATTTAATATAGGTATAGTTAAAAAAATAATTTAAAGTATATTTAATAAGTTAGTTGTTATTTTTTAGTGTTGGTAATTTTGTTAGCCGTGCCTTACATTATAAAATGGTGACTCGAAGAGAGTATTGAAGACCAAATAAGACATTAACCAATTAATATTTTTAGTTCTTATTATAAGTCACTTCTAACTAATTCACATATACTGATAAAAATAGTTAAAAATATTAAATCTCTCATAAAATGTAAATGAACTTTAATATTTGGTTGAGCACAAATTATCTATATTATTTAATGATTACTTTTTGATTCATTTTGGTAATATTTGTGTTTAATTGAGATTGAAAGTCTTTATTTGTTGTTACATAGTTTTATAATAAAATTGTCATAATTGGTTATTAATTGCATCCATTTGATTTATAGGACAATTGATTTTTCAAAACTATTGTTATTCATTTCAAGAAATTAAGAAGTAGAGTCAAAAGTGAAGGCTATGAAATTGCAGTGCACACAAGGTCAACAAAGCAATTTTGGAATACTTTTAACATGGCCAAATATTGACCCCACTGCCAAAATCACAAATACAGAAGAAGAACCCTCGGGAGAACCTCACCATGGCGGAGTATTACTTCGCTGCCTCTTGGGACTACTTCACTTTGGTGGAGTCAATGTTTGGCTACAATGAAGTCCTTGTATCAGCAAACTAGACCTGACCTTTATTCAGAAAAATTACCTAGCCACTTGTAAAACCCAACCCATCCAATAGTGAAATGAAACTCTATTTAAGGTAAGTTTCGTCCATTCTCTTAGTGGGAGAGCTGCACCTAACCTCCATCTCCACTCTCATCTAACCCTAGCCTCATCCATTTTCGCTGTCATGCACCAATTGGGAGCTCAGATGTGCATCCAGTTGAGATGCTTCATACTTCAATGAGTGGATAGGCTTCCCTCTTTGTGTTTAACAATCTAAAATCTTATAAATTTTTCTCCTTCTTACTTAGCAACAGGTATGGGTCTTTTGATGACTTCTCCTGCATTCAACTCAAAGGACTAATTCTCAACAATTACCATGCTTTATGTCAGAGTAATTAATGTTGAACATTTGAATGATGAAGCTGATAATAATGGAAAGATGATTCTCTCTAACGGACACTTTCTTCAACGTCCAACAACAAAAGAAAAGCTCCAACAAGAAGAATACATTCAATAGTCAAATGCCTAACATAAACTATAAATAGAAGAAGCATTCAAGAGGAGCATAATGGAATAGAGAGCAGAGAGCGAACTAGCATGTATATTGACAATAATGTTGATTCTCTAAATTGCACATACTTACTTAGATTGCTCTAAAATTATAATCCTTTCATGTACTTCAGTTTAGAGTGAAGATTTTCTTAAATGAAATCATCCCAACCTTACGAGAGTAACTTAAAATAGACCTGAGTGAAATAGAGTGTAACCTTATATATGGTAGGGGAGTGATTATAAAGATCCTCAAGTATCTACGGTGAAACTTGAATCAGATTCACAAATTTCTAGTTAGATTTGTGGGGTTTCTCAAGTACCAAGAATTATAAACTTAAGTAGGTTTCATAAATGTCTGAAAAAATTTATAGGGTTTTCAAGTACCTGCTAGAAGCCATTTTCCATACCTAGGTGGCAACTAAACGGTTGAAAGTAGTGAAAAATCTGGATTTTCCTTTTCAATTCCTCAAATTTCTTTGAATCAAACGGGTCCTTACGTATCAATTTTATTCTGTGCCTCGCTCCTTTGTTACTAGTTTTGTAATTTAATTCATTATGTACTGTAGAACTTTTGTAATATCATTTTTGTTTTACTTCAAAAAAAAAATAAAATTTAAGTTTTTCTTGATATGTAAGAAAAAATAACAAAAGTAATTTATAGATAAGAACAATATTAACTAAAGTTGAATTATGATTCCATAGTGAATGAATTCACTTCCCCAAATTTAGTGCATTTGATATCACTAAAATAAACCTATTGTTAGGGCAACCAAAAAAGTGATATTAATAGGATTTGCACTAAAATCTTGTCATCCTCCACCAAATCGTGGCATCTAATTCCCACGTGGTTCATAACACAAAGGTTCGAGGCTCTAACATGACGCCACGTGTCCCAGCCTGCTCACGGTAGCATCATTTTGCTGGCGAAACAAAGGAGGAAATGCCAACAGTCCCATAATAAAACCTTGCCTTTGTTAATATCATTTTTTATTCTTAAATTTGCATGAATTTTAATTTTAATCCCGGAAGTATTAAATCTATGATTTTAGTCCCTGTAACTTTAGTGCCATTAAGTATAGAGACTAAAATCATAATTTTAAACTTAATGACAATAATTAACACTATTAAATATGAAAGTCTTTATAAAGTTATAAGATTCAACCTCATGTGTTTAAAAGTTAAATATGTGAAAACATATTAATGGAAATTTAAAGAAAAATGATATTACCCTTTTTAAATATAAAGAAGATTAGAAAAAACAGAGTGTAATTCCGGGTGATAATCCAAAAACAGAGGATTTAAGCACTAGCGGTACA
>JANTPZ010002348.1:0-17257 GCA_025593235.1 Vachellia pachyceras
TCCTTCTGTTGTTTACCATTTCAAATTTAAATCAAAATATGATCAATGTCACCCCTTTGCATATTAATCACGATAGGATACAGGAGTATTTATTCTGCATTCATTTGTTTCTTTTTCATCCTCTTTGAGAAAGACAGTGAGAAAAATATGTCCAAGAGCGTTGAATCCTCTCTACTTTTTCTGAAAGGTGAATCTCAATCCTCCTTTTTACATACCCGTATAGTTTTTCTATGAATCTTTTGCGAGTTTTTTGTCTTTTTCTATGGTAATTAATCAATCTAATATTTTATTACTAATTTGTTTATTACTGTCCCAAACATATGGAAACTGGATTTTTGAAAACTTCTTTGCTTTGAGTTTGACATCTGGGATTATGGTTCTGTTCAGAGGCATGCCTACTGTTGCAATATTGTTTTCTTTTTTCTTTTGACTATTGTATATCGAGATTTTTTTTCCTTCAGTTGTTTACCATTTCAAATTTAAATCAAAATATGATCAATGTCAGGTAAGATCTTTTCCCTTCATGACCTTGTGCATATGGAAGGATCAACTTGTTACTTTGATTGAGCTTTATTTGTATTAGTTTTCTACTTGAATTATCAGAGTCTTGGAGTCAATTTTAGCCCATACATGACCTTTTTGTGCTTACGTTTAGATTAGGAGTTATTGATTTAGATTAATGTGATTTTAGGTACCTATGCCATGAATAATGATTCATTGTGCCTAAATTGCATCATGAGCAAATGATACTGCCCATGTTTGCTATTTCATTTCAGAAACTCCTTACAAAAGGGCAAGGGAAGTAGTTCTGGAGAAGTTCGCCATGGCAATATTCAACATTCACCGCGACCAAAGTTCAAATAGTCATGCAAGAACTCTCGGGTGAGGTTCGCTGTGACGAAACCTGAAGTTCGCCACGGCGAATATCGTGCAGAACTTGAATTTTTACCTCAGAAGGAAATTAACCCGACCCGAGTTGATGGATCCGACCCAGGACGGTTTATTATGCTAAATCAGGGTATTTTAGAAAGAGGAGGAAGAAGGAGGCTGCAGAAGTTGAAGAGAGCAAAGAGAGGAGATCATATCATTCCCATTTCACCCTACCTACACACTACCACCATTTCCCCCATTTCTCCAACATCCATCCATCTATCATGCATTCATCATCCATTCGACACTCATTTCCATCACCCATGAGGAGCTGAACACCTCCACCCTCTTGAAGATGAAGTGAGCCAGAGTTTGAAGTGCCGAAAGGGGAGTATTTGTTTTTAATCTGTATTTACGTTATGGATTACTTGGATTCCGAGTTGGACTTTGTAATTTGTGTGTAAATGCTTGGTCTCGGTTGAGCCAAAATTGGATTATTGTGTATTGAGTTGTTTTGTGATTGATAAAGTAGAATGGGGTTCATTTTGCTTATTCAATGAAATCTTGTTGGTCTCTTCTATCATCCTAGTTGTGCTTGGTTTTAGAGTCAACAATGTATGGAGTTGATTTTGTCACTTTGCGATTTCCATACACAAACTAAGTGTTCTTAAGGGATTTCATGGGATGGAGTTCATTTCATGTTATTTTGGACCCACCAAGTCGTGTGGGGGTTTAGAAAGAGATCATCGTGTGACGCTCTGGACCCATGCGAATTGTTGAGGTTTTTGATTTTGAAAACTTAGTGCTAAAGATAATACTTTCCCTCATTTTTTGTGAACTATGATGGAACACTTTGTTTTCAAGAGGCACCCATCATCACACACACACTTCTCTTTCTTAAAGCTGCCTTTACTGTCGTCCTCAATCAAGAAAAATACCAAAAAGAAACAAGTTTATTTTGTAATTGGTTTAGATACATAGGATAATTTGAATCAAGCCCTGGTTGCATTTGCATCGCAAGCACAAACCCAAGCTAAGAATTATTGGTACGCGTTCTTGCTTCTGGAGAGAACGACCCTGGGGTTGTCACTATACAACCCTTGGAAATCAAAATTAATATTCTTGATCCATTTTCAAGGCTAGACAACGACTTAAGTTTACAATTTGTGGCTTATTACGGAGTATACTTCCCATGAGATATTGGTTATGAATTTGCAGGAATTGTTGGAAGTTCATATTTGATTGCATGCTTACGTGATGTTGATGAAGATGCAAATTTATTTTTAATCACTTGATGAGATTAGATTTTGTTTTCTTCAGAATTCAAAATTATAAATTTAGTTCAAAGGTATTTTTCCTGAATTTCAGTTATGGAGTGTTTTGACATATGGAAACAAAAATGTTGCAGTTCTTGGAAGGATTAATTTCCCTTCATGACCTTATGCGTATGGAAGGATCAACTTGTTACTTCCCATGAGATATTGGTTATGATCTGCCTCATTGTAACTGACAGTTCAATATGTTGTGCAGGAAATTATAACTGGTTCAGGCCATAGTCTAGTGCTGTGGATGGGTAGGCTCTTAGTAATTGTTTATCTATAACATGTATCATAAATCAGTTCTAATTCTTAACCACATAAAAACTAAAATTGAATGCATTTACGTATGTCCTGACTAACTTGACTGCTCTTTTTTTAGGTATTCTATATGAAATGGTGTATGGATATACGCCATTCAAGGGGAAGACAAGGCAAAAAACATTTGCTAATATTCTTCACAAGGATCTTAAATTTCCCAAAAGTAAGCTGGTGCTATAACTTTGCTGAAAGATTGATGATTCAATTATATGATAATATAGTGCTTGTGTTAATTGGCATTTAGTTATGATGCAAGTAAGTCTGCATGCAAAGCAGTTGATACACTAGTTGTTGCATAGAGATCCCAAGAGCCGATTGTGCTCACTGGAAGGAGCAAACAAAATAAAGCGTCACCCATTCTCTAAAGTGTCAATTGGGCCCTCGCAGCATGGTAACATTTACACCTCTTAGGATTTAGATCCTCTCTTCCTCTTAGGATTATTGATAAAACATTTAGAATGTGTTAGATAAGATTTCCAACCCTTTCGCACTTTACACATTTTAACATCTCCAACCGATTGTGTTTCTGATGGTCTATTAAATGTTGGTATTTTCTATTAGGTGTTTTGGAGGTATTTGGGGGAGGCACGAAAGTGGGTTTTAAAGGAAAAGCCCTCACGCGGTAAAAATACTGCCGGCACAACCATCGCCGTGCCTTCCATGGTTGAAATGAATTAGGGGCTTAAATCTCATGCGGTAGGTGCCCCAGGCATAAGCCTCACGCAGTAGGCCCCCAAGCCTAAACCTCATGCGGTAAGATAGAGACCTCATACGGTAAAAAGGTGGTTGTCAACTTAACACACGCGACCCTCAAATAACCACAGAGCCTCAATCCCTCAATCTCTCCCTCGTCAACTTCCGTTGGCTGGTCTCCCTCATTTGCTTCCATCCGCTCTCGTCCTTCCGCTGGTTAGCGTCTCTCACTCTCACTCTCACCTCGTCAGCTTCCTTGGCTCTTGTCTCCTTCGTCAGCTTTCGTTGGCTCTTGTTGCCCTCTCATCTCCCTCGTCAGCTTCTCGATCTCATCCATTAGCCGGTTAGCGTCTCTCACACTCCCTCATCACTCTCACACACACAATGCTAGATATGTATAATCTTATTTTCTTGATCTTTGTTGGACGTGGACTGTTTCTATTTGATCTTTTGGTGGACTGATCTTCCTTATTTTACTTTTTTCTTTTTTTCCTAACACTAAGAACCGCATAAAGGCTGACAGAAATATAACAGTAGAATATAGGGTTAGATTGTAGGTGACTGTCGACAGACGCTGTTAGGTAACCTAAGAACTTGCTATACGTGGGGGAGAGTCATGGAGTCAGTAGCAGTGTCAAACGTCGATGAAGGAACTCTATTTCAACTTTTGAGTGTTTCAGACTCGTCTAGGAAGCACCTAGTTAGGCGGATTTTTCCGAGTCGAAACAAGCACCAAACGATTGGTGTTGTAGCGTTCCCTCCATGCTTTCATGAATTCAGAACTCCGTATTTTTTAGTAACGTTGCTATAGTTAAATTTTAGAAACAAGTTATATTGAACTCTTTGCCAAATATAGAAATCGATCCGAATTAAACACCCCAGATCCGACTTGAACACCCCGGAGTCAGCTAAATCTTCCCAACTTATATAGGATTAAATTTTTTTAAAGTTACCTGAGATAAAATTGTAATAATTGAAAGAACTTTTTGTTTTATTGTTTTCTTAATTGTTATAGTAGAAATTGTTAAGATTTTAGTATTATATTTTTGTGAGTTTTGATTATCATGTTGAGCTTTTGATGATATATTTGTTTATTGCTGTAATACTGATAACTCTTAATCCTTTAGGACGATATGGATATTGCCAGTGTCTTTACTATTATACTTATCATAGGTATAATAGTGTTGATAATTGTAGCAAGTTTCCAGGGAAGCGCCTGTTGAGCCATATGATGTAGAGGCTCAAATATTTGATAGATCTCCTCCTTTGCCTTCCCCTATAAACCCACAACCGCGTATCAAACTGCTTCCACCCAAGCCACCGATTCCACCTCGTAATGTACAAGGTTATCAACCTTGTGGTCCTAGGTTTAAATCCACCTACGACCTTCAGTTTTGTATTGGGCCTCTTTGGCCATACCGGTTCAACAGTTTTTTATCATGTTGGCCTCTTCCTATGCCTAACTCTAATTTGGATCAGGTTGGGTCCGTACCTAAATCGATCCATCACCTAACTTTTTTGTTACTTGTAGTAAGACGTTGTGTTTCACTGGGGGCCTAGATGACACCGTTTCGAGTGATTAAGGGGTGTCCAATGGTACGCTAAAATGTATCATTTCAGTACTTCCTTCCAGCGGGTCAGATTGATTTACCCAACCTAATCCACTTCTAATCCAGTCTCATCCTTCATGTGCCACACATTGAGCCATTTTTTTAAGCAAGGGATGGTTATTGTTTATTGTCCCTGACCTGTGGCCAGGTTAGGGATAAAACAGGTTGGATCCGACGGATCGACTCGGTTTTCCCTTCGTATCTACACCGTTGGATGTCCGTTTTTCACATCCTTGGTGTCAATTTCTTCATTTTGATGAGCTCTACACAATAAGAGTATTTTTGAAGCTGGTTCTTTTTCTTTTTTTGAAAAATTCGATACACCCAACCCATTTTCCCTCCATAATTTCATCATCTAGTGTCCGTTCTTCGCATTCTTAGTGTCCACGTCTTCATCTTGACGAGCACTACACGATGGATATATTTTCTAAGCTGAAAAGGTCATTTTCTAGAGACATACGATTTCTACATGTGCATGTATATACAGGCATACTAAAGATTGTACGAAAAAAGGAACAACATACTCTGAAAATGTATTTTGGGCCTAATCCATTAACGAAGGCCAATATTCCAACAACATAGAATATATAGAGAGCTCAAGTAGAAAGAGAAAGTAAGAAATATCTCATTTGGATGAGGTAAAGCTTGAAATCAAGCTTGATTGATGTTGTTGTTGGTGATTACGGTTGTTGTTGTGATTGTTTTTGAGTTGTAATTTTGGGAAGCTATAACCGTAAAGGGACGAGCTGCCCAAATTTCTGAAAATATGTAAGAGAGTGATTTAAAGTTAAATCATGGTTTTCTTGTAAACATAAACATGAATTCAAACACAACATAAACATAAACACAAACACAACAATAAACATAAACATAAATATAAACGTAAACACAAATATAAACATAAACATTGGTTTTTATTTTTGTTTATGTTTGGTACTCCAAGCGTAGATTTAGATATACACAAACATATGCTTGATTATTATATAGTTCAAAAACTTAAAAAACAAAAACAACTTTATTTGGTTTTTGTTTTTGTATTTCTTTTGTTTTTTTTTGGAAAGTTGAGAAACCTTTTATTCTTTGCTCAATGGCTTTTTCTCTATTTAATGAATTAAGTTATTATCAAAATTTCATCCTCCATTCTCAATATATTTATTTTAATATACCAAGAAATCTGTTAGTTGCCTAATTTAAGTATTTTAACAATTAACAATAGAAATATTTACAAGGACAAAAATTACAATTACACTTGTTTATTACTTTAATATATTATCAAAGAATTTTTCTCTCCTTAATTGAAAATTTTGTCCATGTTAGCAGTAAAAAAGCCTATTCATCAAGACTAAGACCTTAACCATGTCTTGTTATCAATAAACTGCCTTATGTTAATCATTATTAATTCCTTTTTCCATATTGCTACTCTGGCGTTTTTCTTGAGGCATTTTTCATTATTAATTTAAGTAATGCTAAATCAACACTGGCTAAATAGATTGGTTTATTAGGCCACTTTTATAATATCCCAGTGATGTGTTTTGATTTTGGATAATCATTTCTGACTTATGATGAGTAGGGACTCAGAATGAAGCTAAGGATTATAGCATGTGTTTTGGTTCTTTTGATTTATTAGTGCGACCAAGTTTTGATAAAGAAAAGCTTCTAGTGTTATCCTGCTTTAAATGGATTCACTATACTGGGAAAACATATATTTGAACTATGTGTAATGTTTTAATTCATGGCCTTTTTGATGTTTGTTATGATGAGTGTGACGGAGAACTATTATCTTCACATTGAGCTTGTCATCTGAAATCAGAACTCAAGTTTTAACAAACATATAAATCTTCAGTTCTAGAACTCGAGTTTTAAGATTTCCAGAACTCGAGTTTTGCGAGCAGAAGATGAACAGACATGAAAGCACTTAACAGAATTTGAGTTTTGTAATTTTGTAACTCGAGTTTTACCTGAACTCGCAGACACAACTTGCAGTTTTGATTTCTAGTTCTTTCTCAAATGATGGAACTTGAGTTGTAATGTCCCCAAACAGAGTCCTTTAAAGCTTCCATGTCTTCCACAAGTTCCTTCCCAGAGAAATATTCCATAGTTTTCTTTAACAATGTAGTCACAAGCCCCTGAGAATTACCATGAAAATCAACTAAAAAGACTTCCCCCAGTTTTTGAAATTCTGATTCCATGAATGGTTGGATGACACTCTGAATAGTGCTTTGTAGCCCAGCAATAAATGCTTCTCCCAATTTCTTGAATTCTGATTCCATGTATGCCTGAATAGCAGCCTGTGTAAATGAAGAGACAGAGTGGCTCTACTGAGAAGCTGAAGACTGAGCTTCATTAGGACCTCGGGAAGTGGCAGAGGTTGCCTTCCTCTTCTTTGTAGGAGTAACCACTGGTTGAGGAAGCTTAATGTTAATATTAATTCTATGAAAATGGCTTTCCACGAATTGAATAGGAGACAGAGGCACCTGATCTTCAATGAGGTACCAGATATCATGCAGCTCCATATTTCTTGAGACAAGGCAGGGGTAAGGTAAGGGCAATTTCTTGGACTTTGAAGTCACAAGCTTTTTCATTTCATTGAACACCATTTATCTAATGTTCCTCTTTTCCTTTGACATGATAAAAGCCAAAAAGTGATCATCAGCAGAGGAAAGATGAGTTTAATTCTTGCCTTTGTTGATCAAGCATCTGGAATAAATATATTGCACAATCCTCTGTAACACTGGCATAGATGATGGTTCAAATTTCAGTTCATCACTCACTTCCTCATCAGGTATTAACACTTTTTTGCACTTCAGTATTTGAAAAATCTTTTAATTTCTTATCATACTCATATGTACCTAGAAATGCTTTAAGCAAATCAGCAGTAAGGTAATGGCATTTTCTTGGATTTTGATGTTACAAGCTTTCTTATTTCATTGAACACCATTTGTCCAATGTTCCTATTTTCCTTTGACATGATAGAGGCCGAAAAGTGATAATCAGGAGAGGAAAGATGAGTGTAATTCTTGCATTTGTTGATCAAGCATCTTGAATAAATATAGTGCAGAGCCCTCTATAACACTGGCATAGATGATGGTTCAAATTTCAGCTCATCACTCAATTCCTCATTAGGTCTTAACAGTTTTTGCACTTCAGCATTTGACAAGTCTTTTAAGTTCTTATCATACTCATATGTACCCAGAAATGCTTTAAGAAGATCAACAGTAATGTGAATTTTAACTCCCTTAAAGAAGTTTGCAATCCATACTTATGTACTGTTCCATCTTCCATAAAGACATTCTTTTCCTCTATGTTATTGTAAAATATCCTTATCATGTCAGGTGAGTAGGCAAGCTTTAAAATGATCAAATTCTCATAGTGAGCCATATAAGATTTGACATCTAAACACAATGCACTTCATTCAAATTAACATATATTACAGGACATAAGTCTCGAGATTTAAATTTAATCTCATAAGAGGCAGGAGCATTGGTTGTTACCAGTTTTGTATTGGACTCAGGAGGAGGCTAAGGTATCTGCTTTGCTTTTTTTCTACCTCTTCTTGTTCCTTTTTCTTCTCTGTGCATCACTTTCTTCTTAGCTTGCTTTGAGATGAAGCCAACTGAGAAGGAGATACACTCGCTATCTCAGAGCTAGAGGGCTGAGTGTGGGTTGGTTCATTAGCAGTAGGTTCTGTTTAGGATGGTTCAGCGGCTGTGGCTACTAGCTGAGAGGATGAGGCTACTGAATCTTTTCCTTTTCTCTTCTTACTCATAATGGACTTTGATTTTCCTTTTCTCCTTTCCTTACTAGAGATTTCTCAGTTTCTTTCTCAGATGGCTCTGTGATTCGGACCTTTTTGGGTGGAGGCTGAGATGGTGAGGGAGCAAAAGAGGTGTCCCTGGAGGATTTTGGAGTGCTAGGCTGAGGCACTTTTGTTCGAGCCATGGCTAATTTTGAGTAGGAAGCAATAAACTGCAACTTTAAGGGTATGGGTGTCCGACAGAGTCGAGGCAAAATCTAATGAGAGAAATGGTATAATTGATGAAATAGTGAGTGGGTTATGATTTGCGGGAGTTTTCCAAGGAAACGAGACGGTTTTGGAATGCTAAAATGGTTGATTTTGAATCAAGAGTGAGAGAACTCAATTTTGAAAACATGGGTTAGGGTTTGAGTTTTGGCAGAAAAGGGGTTAAATCATCTGAGTTTAGCAGAACTCAGGTTTTGGTCATTCCAGAACTTGAGTTTTAAAAGTCAGAAATAATTTCACTTTAATGGAACTCGAGTTTTCATCTTTAATGAACTCGAGTTTTAAACCATATAAAGATCTTTAATTCAGGAACTCGAGTGGTGAATCTGTCAGAACTTGAGTTGTAACAAACATATAAATCTTTAGTTCAAGAACTTGAGTTTTGAGGTTTCTAGAACTCGAGTTTTGTCAGCAGAAGATGAACATACATTAAAGTACTTACTAGAACTTGAGTTTTGTAATTTTGTAACTCGAGTTTTACCTGAACTCGCAGACACAATTTGCAATTATGATTTCTAGTTCTTTCTCAAATGATGAAACTCGAGTTGTAATGTCCCCAGAACTCGAGTTTTGACTCTTTGCTGAGTTTTTCATCATTGATGCTAAAACTCTAAGTGAAACCTCAAGTTTTGAATTCGTGTTCTGAGACACAGTTGTGGAACTCGAGTTCTACAAAACCTGAACTCGAGTTTTGTGAAACTTGAATCCAAAACTTCCAGTTTTGTAAAACTTCCAGTTCTGAAATACTAGAACTCAAGTTCTATAACATGATGAGAAAACTTGAAGTTGGAACCTCAAATTTTGACTTCCAGCCTTGAGACTTAGTTTTGGAACTTGAGTTTTGAAAACCTTATAACTCAAGTTCTTGAACTTGTTCACAAAACTTCTTTTCAAAACATCCAGTTCCAATTTCTAGTTTTGAAAAATAGTTATAGAACTTTAGCTCTAATGGACTTTAGTTATTTGCATGGTAACCTTGAAATATGTTTTAAATATGTTGCTGCAATATTATAATAAAACTGCTATCGGATTCCTTGTATTGATCTTGATAATATAAAAGTAGTTATAAACATGATGTGCTATGAAGTCTGTTATCTGTATGCCTCCGAGTGAGAAAGAGCTAGTTATAAACTTATTTTACTTTATTCTATGTACCTATGTTTTTCTATTTTTCATCGTTGAACTAGAATCCTTATCTTTAGTAGCTTGTCAGACTTAGTCAGATTGGCATAATCAATCAAGAATTGTACAAAATATGATTCCCTTTAAAATTGTAAGTGTGTCAATATATAGAAATGTTTCATTTTTTTCTGGTTTTGTAATCTAACCTAGTGTGTTTTGGAATTTTTATTCAACTTCTTGTGACCATTTGGTCAAATTAAAGGACTGGGATTTAGACTCTAAAGCCCTCAATTATGAGGGTTTTAAAGAAACAAGTATATATAAAATTTCTGATATATCAAAATTTAGAGTAGATATACCTCTTGTTAATAGAGTATGTAATTCATATAGTGATGGGTTTTTTCATTTAGGTAATCATATGGTTTCTTTAGGTTTAGAAGATGTGTTATATTTGCCGGCCTTCCCATTGATGGGAAGGTAGTTTTCAGTAATTGTACAAAAAATAAAGAGTACCTTAGAGATTTTTTAAGTGTAGATGATGATAATATAGATAATAAAAAAAGTTTTGTATCTTTAGATTGGATTAAAAATAAATTTATGATTGTACCAAATGAAATTGGGATGGGAAGCCTTAACTTACTACTGTATGTCAGGGCTTATTTACTTTTTGTTATTAGCTGCCTCATATTTCCTTCTACCTCGGGGGCACTGATTGCACGTCTTCCTTACTTGGAAGATGTGTCCAAAATAGATGATTATGCATGGAGTGCTTCCATGTTGGCCTATGTTCATTTCTCTCTTGAAAAGATTCAACCAACAAGGAGAATAAGGCCAACAAATGATAAAGGAGGAAATTTCGATGGCAGCATTATTTTGATACAGGTGAGCTAATACTTTTTATTTCTTTATTTTGACATGTGCCTAACCCCACACATACACAAGCATAAGCACTAACTAGCTTTTATGATTTTCTTGTAGCGTTTTGTTTTAGAATGCTTCTCATTTCTTTTCAGACAATGCATTGGTCAAGATGTCCAGCTTCCAATGCAGGTCCTCCTCATTTCCGAGTAGTCAAGCCTTTTGGCCTCCAAATCCTGGCACTCTTTTTTTCATTTCCAAACAAACAAGTTGTTCAGTGAGCAAGTTGAGGTTAAGAATGAAGCCTCTCTTAGTTACATTTAAGTATTTATATAATATGTTAGTTTTTGACAATCTCTTGGGTTGATTGTTGATTTAATTGTACAGCTTGAGTTGAGGTTGTATATCTGAGTAATGGATGTGCTTCCTATTCGCCATCGAAGACTATGCTTTACCCGTGTGCATCTAATTTGGCTCCATTGAGTATGGTTCTATTGACTATACTCGATTTGTGTACCAATTAGGCATACCACCTGTGGCTGATCCTGGGCAAACTCCAAATGTGGAAGTGAAGAAAATAACTTGTTTCAAAAGAGCTCCTAGGGATTGGTCTATTTACTATGGGCAATTTATTATGCTTTAGGAGGGTCAACTTTCTACTTGTACTTCAAATTTGCCTCTAGAGTTAGAGGAGGTTATTTTTGAGACCCAATATGGAGCACAAGGAGGTGAAGCCCAAACCAAAGGAGATCAAGCCCATTCGGTTAGGGAAAACAATAATTCTAAGTTATCTATAATTTTACAACTATTAATATATTATAGCATCTACTATAATATAATTAATGTCTTAACATTCCTTGCAGAATGAACATTTGGGGGGAGTGGGGAAACGATCAATCAACAGTTCAGGTAGGAAGAAGAAAATGAGGATGTTGATCCTAGGGAGGGGGTGAGCAATTATCCAACACTCGATTATAAATTATTGCACATAAATTTTGTTTGATATTTCTAATATTCCTTGAGAATTGTGATTGAGGCTCAGACTTCAAATATGGCTCCACCCACACTTCGAAGAGCCCAACGCCAAAAGACGTTTTCACATCATCTTGGCGACTATGAATACTGGTCGGGTGTGGGGCCCTTATTAGGATTAGCATAGGCAATATAGGAGCTTTTGCTATTACTTTGGTTATTTTTGGAACTTTTTTCAGTTTATTTTTGTGGATATTCGACTGGCTATTTGTTTCTGGTATGTCTTGTTTGCTCAGTGATTCTTGCTGTTTTGGTTTGAAATTTTCGTTAATGAGGTTTTGTTTTTGCTTTATTTATTTTTTGGACTTGTTTCAATTTGTTTCTGTGGATATTTGATTTGATATGCTGCTCCTTTATGTCTTTTCTTTATCAATACATGCTTCATTCTTAGTCTGACATGCTGCTCCTTGAGGTCTTCTCTTTTTCCACATTATGGTTATCAAGCACCTCACAATCTTCTCATCCTTTTTCTTTTGACCAAAACAAAGTCCATTTTATTGATTTTTCAAAAACTCTTACATTCACTAATAGCCAAAGGCCAAAATAAAAGACACAATTAGTCTTATGATTACAACCTATCTCACAATCCAATCCCATTACTGCTGCACTTCACTGTGTTCACCTCACTTTGTTCAAAGGTGGACTTGCATCTTTCTTTCTAAATTGTCCAGCACATAGTAGCAAAAAAGGCACACCCATAATCATCCATTAGCATCCTTTCTTCTAGCCATTTATCAAGTCTTATTATTTTCCTATCCTCAAACCTGAGTGCCAGTGGAGATCCATAACAGTACTGTGCAGCCCATGGGCACAAGAACAATAGATGCTCCACCGATTCCACCTGACATTTGGATGTATTTTAATTTTCCATAGCTCCTTCCATAATTTCTTTGAAGGCCCATATAAATTGCTTGCCCCTCTGCACACCTCAGCTCTCTCCTTCGAAAAAATCTTTAGCCATGACCACAACTTCATACTTGATCTCCTTCCATGCAACTTGAAAGAACATCCCTAAATATCCATCAGGACCACGTGCTTTTCTTCCATTCAGCTGAAAGGATGCTCCACTTATTTCCTCCTCTATGACCTCCTCCATTAGCCCCACATCAGCTTCTGTCACACACCTATCCACAAATTTCAAGGCCCCGTCAGTTGCAATATTTTCTTCTGATTTGAACAGGTTATTGTAAAATTTGGCAAAAATTGAATGATACCAAAATTGAGAGTTTAGACAATCTTTATGATTCCACTTGTCTTGAGGTATCCATCGGGCACCTTCTTTTTTGGTTATCCTCATTCATTCCACTCGGCTTCAGCCTCCCGACCACGTACTAGTCACTCTCCCCCTCTAGTCACTATTGAGTCTGTGGATGTCCAAGAAGGCATCACGGTATCGTCCGTCCCTGTTCTGCATTCTAGATTCAAGTCATTTTGCTCACCGTTCTGTCGTTCATTTGAATCTTACATTCTCACCCACTCTTAAAACCCTAATCTCATTTAAGTTCCTACCTTAGCTCCCTCAATCTGTGAGACCTTGTCTACGTCTCACTGACGACCTCTATCTACTCCAGTGCTCGACTGATATCACAACTGCTAGCTGCATCTTCAACTGCTTGCTGCTGGAACTGCTTCCTGGGCCCACTCGATTTGTCGAATTTCAAATGTGATATTCAGATTTTTTTATCTATTCCATGGTTATTCATATATTTGCCTATTATTTTGCTTTCTCAGTTGGAGTGCTCGCATTCTTGTATTGTTTTGATTATTTGATTTTCTTGGTTCTCGATTATTTTCTTTTCTCAGGTAGTCTATTGTGGCCTTGAGATTGCTTAAAGTACGTGACAATAAATTTTGCAGAGAGGAAGTTAAATTTAAGTAATTAATATTGACTTGAGATGTTAGCAAAAGAGGTAGATATCCAGCTACCTTGTTTTAGGGAAGGGTAGTGATAAATTAATGGAGGAAGGGGCGTATGTTTCATTTTAGTTCTCTCATCATCAGTTGCTGACTAACCACACATGTACTGAATTGTTTTTAGAAGTTGGTTATAACTTATAAAGTTAGAATATGGGAGCTTTTATAGTATAAGTTATAGCCCCAAAGTTAGTTAATAACGTGCATGGGAGTTTAAAACTAAGAATGGAGAAGGGGCGTTATAGATATTTAAAAAAGGGAGGAGCACATAAAATGGAAAGTAAATTTTTTACGTCAATTGGAGATTTTTCTTTGCTTCGCTCTTTCCACTGTGAACTACAACTTTATATCTTTATAAATATTAATAATATATCATTACAATTAACAACAAATATATATTCTTACAGAGAAAACAACAAGAGCTCAACCGTTCTATATACCGACTGTATCATTTTTTATTGCTATAGTAGTGAAGCGGAAAGCAAAGATATGGAAATTTTGTTAAAAACCTTTATTATATCAATTGATGTATCAGTTGTTTATATTGGATTCCCATATGTTCATTGTTTAAGGTTAATTAGTCATTCATGTCTTTGCATACCCATTATGGTAAATTAATTAATCATTGCTCAAGGGAGGAAAATAAAATATATATATATATACTTTTCTGACACAATATGCATTCATGAAAATTTTGAGTAATGAAAATTTCAAGGTGGTATTGGACATGTTAGTGTATCATTAACTGGTTGCAATTTTAGCAATAATGGTGGGGTTGTTTGGTAGTGGGGATTTCTAGGTGTGATGATTTTGAGCTTCAGTGCGAATCGCTGCTCTCGAAAAGACACTAACCTGATTATAAGAGTGTGTGATTGGCTATCTTTATCATTGTGATGAATACCCATATCTACTTCTACTCGGGACTGGAAACTTCAAAAACAAGGTTTTCCAGTTGACGATCAGCAATACAGATATCATGCAACTGAAAAGCACTCAAATAATGTTGAAAGTGCATCTAACTTTTACAAGTCTCTCAACTACTTTTGCACCACCAATTCAAGTAAACAGAGAGAGAAGATTGATGCCATCCGGGTAGAATTCCTTAAGCACTAACAGGAGGTATGCCACAGTATCAATGTGAAATCAACATAAGAACACAAAAAACTACATTACTACAAGAACTAGAAAGATTCCATTTAAGGCAAATGCCAAAACAACATTCTTAAGACGAATGCCAAGCCGATAAAGATCTACTTTTGCACCACCAATTCCAGAAAACAGAGATAAAAGAATGCCATCCGGGTACAAGTTCTAAGGAATTGCCAGGTGGTGTGCCACAAAGTTAACCTGAAATTAACATGAGAACACAAAAACCTAAGTGAAAGCAAGAACCAGAAAGACTCCTTTCAAGGCAATGGAGAAAGTTGAAATACCAACTGAATGTGCTTAAAGAACTCCAACCAAGGACCATCTAGCTGCTGTACATTATCCAAATCATATAAATTTCCTTTTTGGCTTGTCTGTTCCCACCAGCTTCTCACTTTGTTTTTGACTATATTTCTATTTACCTCTGATTTCTCTACCAAAACAACATTCTTAAGGTGAATGCTAAGACGACAAAGAGCTACTATAGCACTACCAATTCTAGAAAACTAAGAGAGAAGATTGATGCCATCTGGAAATAAGTCCTTAGGAACTGACAGGTGGAATGCCACAGATCCAACCTGAAATTAACATGAGAACACAAAAACCTAAATGATTGCAAGAACCATAAAGACTCCTTTCAAGGTGATGGAGAAAGTTGAAACAACTGCTGAATGTGCTTACTACTAGCGAGGTTGATCCTCAACCATAACAGATTTTTTTTCTTTGGCACAGATGAAAAAACCTTGTCGTTGAAATGCAATAGAAACAAATCAAAAGATTTGTGATTTCCAAGGATTGCACTATAGGGTGCAATCCCAGGGTCGTTCTCTACAGAGCTTTGTGTACCACTAGTTTCTAGCTTGTATTTAGGTTCGCTTTGCAAACGAAAAACTTTTTTGATTCAAAATTGTATGTACCTAAAGGTTAAATACAAAGTAGAATCTCTTTTTGGTATTTTTTTTTTGGATTTTGGGAAACAAAAAAAATAGAATTGAGGTGTAAATGATGTTGGATAATGGATTTCCTTTTGAAAATGATTTAGGCCATCATAGTTCACAAAATATGAGGGAAAGTGATAGTTTTCACACTAAGTTTCGTAATGTAAACCCCAACAACTCGCTGGGTCAGAAATTCCATGCAATGAACTCCATTCCATGAAACCCTTTAAAAACACTTAGTGTGTGTACGAAAGTTGCAAAGTGAAAAATTCAACTCAACACAATATTGCCTCTAAAATCAAGCACAACTAGGAAGATAGAAGAGAACAACAAAGATCTCATTGAATAGGAAGAAATGAGACTTCACTCCACTAAGTCAAACACAAAGCAAGTTCAATACACAAATAATCCAAGTTTGGCAAAGTATTTAAGTACAAATTACAAGTCCTAACTTAGAAACTATGTAATCCATAACATAAATACAGGTTAAAAACTATTACTCCCCTTTTCGGGACGTTGAACTCAGACCATCTCCATCTCTAAGAGGAAGGGAGATGTTCAACTACTCATAGCAAGTAGTTTCTGTGACATACCTTAACTTTACCCTTGGCTTTATTATAGATTGATTTGGAATCAATAGGAAGCCTCAATTTGATCAAAAAGTCCAAATAGTTTAATTTGAAAACTTTCAACTTTTTGAAAGTTACTATTCACTGATTTTCGGACCAACTTTGAAAATTCATAACTAATTCAAGAAAAATTGAAATTGAGTGCTTCCAAATTATATTTGAAGCTTGTAAGTTCCTTTATAAGGGAAAAATAATCATTGAGTCATTATCTTGCCCAAATGATCCAGTTTAATTCATGAAAAAGCACTATTCATTTAGTTATTTTCCTATTTTCCCAGGCTTTTCAGTGATTTTCTTCAAACTTTGGAACCTCATAACTTTCTATAAAAACACTCCAAATTCAGTGTTCTTTAGCTTGTTTTAAAGCTTGCAATATGAAATATTTTTTTGTAAAATTTCATCGCATTTGAAGTTCATTTTCTCTATTTTCCGACAGGCCAAAATTAGGGGTTTGGTTAACTTAACTTCAACAGTTAACCAAATTTTCCAATTCCAAGCTTTACCATTTGAAACCCTAGCTTCTAATCCTCTCTAACCATGTTTGATCATGTAATTAGGGTTCCTTAACTAACACATACCAACCATACATGCATATGTTTACATCACATTACATGCCATACATAATTCACAAAATAACATTATATTACAACATAGTTTCATTAACAAAATCACATCAAATTCCATGCTTCAAGATTCATAAACTTTCACCTTACCCTTTGATGAACTTGTACCTAGAAATGGTTAGTGGGGGAGGGTGAGATTTTTGGAAATCCCAGTAGCAAAGCTT